>JAQQZR010000520.1:0-14189 GCA_030068235.1 Notoglanidium macrostoma | reverse complement strand
CAAATATAAAAATAGCAAGGAAGCTTGGTAAAACCTTCTTGGAGATCCATCAGGAATGTCAGCATTTTGAAGTATCTGCTGACCTCCCAGCTGTGCTCATCATACTTCAAGGCATCCAGCTGTGTCTTGACACTGTCGTAATCCTCATTAATGTCAGAAATAAACAACATATTTTGAAATTTACCTGTTTTATTCTTATGTTTTTTTCTTACGTGAGCAAAAAACGATGCAGATTCACCTGCTTTTTCAATTAAATAGTAATGTTCAAAATACCAAAATTCCAAGTTTAAGGGGATTATTAGCCATTTTCTATACATTTTCTATAAGTAATTAGGAATAATACTCTTTACCCAGGAACCAAAAAAATTGTTACATAGTTTAATTTATTTGTACACCACCAATGACCAGTTTATTCTGGTCAGGGGAAAAAAAATGCAGATTCAATAACAGGTAAGTGAGTCAATTTAACCATATTCATTAGTTTCCCTGAATCATCAATCCCAGTTATTTTCCCCTAGCTTGCTCTGATTGTCTGTCGACACACAGAGAGGAAGAGAGAGACTCTGTATCTGTTCTCAAATTAGAAGTGCAGTTGCTTTGAAATAGGCTGTATAGCTTTTTCAGAAATTAAATAAATAAAATAAAATGTAAAAAATGTCAGGAAGAAATGCCCTTCTATAGCTCTACTGTAGGGATTTATAGTAAGCGTGTTTTAATCGTACCTCAATGACGTTCTTTCCTGGCTGTCCCTGGGAAATTAGTTTTTCCCCATCATCACTCAGTTTATTGATTGTTGCTTCCTTGGACTCCAGACAGTTACTAATGAAGTTCTACAGCAGAAGGACAAGGTGAAAAAGTGATGATTACAGACAATTAGTTTATATAATTTCTTACATAATGATCATCCTTGTTCCAAAACTGATCTGGTCAAAGGTGTTGGTGTCATTACTGTTGATTCCTTTCAGAGAACCAGTCATACTGTTGCTCCTTTTCAGGCAACCAATCAATGGTTATTGGTGATATGTTTTCAATATATTGTTGCTATAGAAATAAACGGAACAAATTCAAACGTAACAACATAAACAAACGTAAACAAAAGCATTTTTAATGACATGCTTGGATGAAGTTTACTGTACATGGCAGTTGGTAGACGATTACATAAGGGAGTCATTGTAATTAATCTAACCTTTATATTTAAATATTTACTAAAAGCAGGTCTTTATGTTTTCAGATCATTTTCTTCAAATGAACGAAAAAAACAACTATTTCTTTAACAGGGACTTCTTGTGTCAGAGGGACAGAACATGGCTAAATAATGAACAGAGAAGGGGGTTGATGCACGATTTTTTATTTAAGTATCTGAGACACATTTGTTGACTGTTGGTACCTCGTATTGCCTCTTGCGAGCCGGGTAGTCGAGGTTGGTGTCACTCCAGTCGTACATGATGCGTTCATCAACCTGCTGGTTCAGGAAGTAGACCTCGCTGGTGCAGCACTGCAGGTAGTCTCTCAGATTGAGCAGGTTCATCTGACGAGTCATGGAGCTTTCCTGGGTGACACAATGTGCGCAATACAGAAAGAATAATGCTCTTTTTAAAAACTTTTCCTGCTAAAAAAAGTGCCAACACCAGTCTAATGAAAATAGAACAGAAAATAGAAAGATCTTACCAGGAGTTTGTTATATTTCAGCTGCAGGCCATCAGTGTTTTCATAAAAAAAAAAAAAAAGGATCAGAGGAGTCATACATTTTCTCCGCTTTTTAAAGGACATTAAAAGGATGGGTTTATTATTATTATAATAATTATTATTATTACTATTATTATTATTATTATAATTATTATGCCTTTTGACCCGAATAGAGCAAATTTTCCCTCTCAGACCTTCAGGCACGAATGGCTGTGAAATCATTGGGATTCAAACACTGATCCCCGAAGACAGGGTGAATGCTTATATGATTACATTAATATGCAAAAGTCTTGATAATTTTGCTTGGATCAGCATTGGAACACAGAAATCTGATACTAATACAGTCATATGAAAAGGTCTGGCAACCCCTCTTATTTTTTTTTCTTATTTTTTGTTTATCATTGGCTGAGCTTTCAAAGTAGCAACTTCCTTAGTATTTCAGCATTGACTTTAAGTTTACTGAACTAACAAAAAATATGCGATATGCATCATAGCAAAATTAGATTGGTGCGTAAATTTTGGGCACCCCAACAGAGATATTATATCAATATTTAGGTGAGCCTCCTTTTGCAAATTTAACAGCCTCTAGATGCCTCCTATAGCCTTTGATTCTGAATGGAGGTATTTTAGACCATTCTTCCATACAAAATCTCTCCAGTCCAGTTCAATTTGACGGCTGCCGAGCATGCACAGCCTGCTTCTAATCATCCCATAGGGTTTCGCTGATATTCAAGTCAGGGATCATTTTCCTCAATAAATAAATGACCATGTATAATATTTGTTTGACTGGGTTCTCTTTATCTACTCTTAGGACTTGTGTGAAAATCTGATGATGTTTTAGGTCATATAAATGCAGAAATATAGAAAAGACTAAAGGGTTCACAAACTTTGTTGAAAGTAGAGTAAATTATTTTGCAGGCTGAGAGGGGTTCCCAAACTTTTTCATATGACTGTAAGTAAATCATTTGTGTAATAATAAGTGATGTGGTTTTTTTTTTTCACCTTGTCACCCTGACTGATGTAAGGAGCCAAGGCCTCCACTTCACAGTGAAAGATATTGTGCTCTTCTACTTCATTCTCAATGGTAGGCAGGTCTTGTCCAAAGCCTTTGTTGTTGAGATTAGCCTGCATAAACACAACACACACACATACTTACAGGTTAGTAGTTACCTTTCACCGGTAAATTACTTGACATACTTGGTTCCCTCACCATTTTCTGATCGATGATGATGGATCCGGTCAGGTGGTAAATGTTGTTGTGTTGAAGGCGTAGATTCTCCAAACGCTCACGCAGCTGCTTCAAACTTAACACGAAATGCAAATGTGATTACACTGGTCCGCATCATATCCTATCTAACTTTTGGACAATACCATTTCATCAGCTATGTAAGCAAAGTAGAACTCCTTCATTCTGATGGTGTGAAGATGTTCAATGATATGAACAGAAAGTCTCCTCTTGGTTTACACATCTTGTGCACAAATGACAATCAACAACTCCTGTGGTGATACATGAGGAGTGATTGGTAACAAACACCTGTGATTTTGGCGCCTCTGCCAATAAACATGCCTGTGGAACATCGAGTGCTGCAGGTTCTGTTAGGCTGAATAATAAAGGGATAAAAGGATTGATCTGGAGAATTTGGAAGTTTTTAATGATGGTTTTAGCCACTGTTTTATTAGTAGGATGATGAGTGAGCACCAAGAAATTCTCTCCCTAGCAGTGGGTTGTGTTGAGGTCAGTGACTCGGTGATATCATGGGCCATGATCTATAACTTTCCTGGAAAATCCAAAGTTATTAAGATATTTGTGGTTTTCCTTACATATCTGAAGGGAGTCTTCACTCTTCTTCATTCAAATGCATTTAAGTCTTAAGGAATTTTTGCAGTGGATAGGAATAGCTGTTCTGCAAGTAGAACTAAGAGTCCAAGTTCAAAATGGAATCTTTTTATGTTAATGTTTTATGTCAATATGTCTAAAAGCATCAGTTGATCAGTAGGAATGACTGTGTGCTAATTACTACTTAACCATTGTGAACTTATTTGCTCCCACCTGGTTTCTGAACGTAGATTTTGAAAAACGATTACATATTGAAATCTGTTGTGTTTTTATTTGCTGCTACCTGAGGTTATGTTCGTTTGTCGTTTGTTTGTATAGACGCTGTTAAGCACCGAACAAAAATTATTATTTATTATTATTAAAAATTGTAGAAATGAAGTAAGGTGTACTTTTGTCCAACCATGTTTGTGCAATTATTTGATTAATATGATGAAATTTTGATCATACCTGAACATCAGATCACAGCAGTAAATTACCGTGGATCTTCATGTAAAATGCTTAGTGAATTTTTAAGTTGAAATATTACACTTGAGTGTACTCATTAATCGGAGGGACCTACTGCTGTGACCTTTGTCAAAATATTAAGTAGCTGAAACTTTAATTTGCATTCGGCGATCCATATACTCACTCTTCCTCGATCATATCAACCTGCGGGTGCCGCAGTTGCCTGGCTGCCACAGCGTCTACATCCAGACCATCTAGCAGATCCAGGGACTCCTCGATTGCATTGTTGGTGGTGTAATGATATAACAGCGGCTTGCCCTCATTGATCGTGAGCTCATCCTGATAGTAAAAGGTCAAAAAGTTTACCAAATACAATAAGAATGAAGTATTTAATTTTGCTTACCAAGCCACCAATGAAGCTTAACATCACATGAGATCAGAAACAATAAAAAGCCAAAAATGCTATCTCTGTTGACAATAAATGACAGAAAGCGGAGAGGGTTAGAATGTCAGTATTAGTATAATAGGAATGCTATCAGATCAATATCTTCTGCCACTGTTTTTAGCAGCACCATCTATAACAGCTCCTGGACTTTATATTTAAGGGTCCTACGCACAGAAGGTGCTGGAAACCTATTGTTGATGTTAGAATTTCTCCCCACTTGGGGGCACTATTCATTTGTACACAAATACAAGCATATCTCTCGGAAAATAAGATGTACAGTGAGAATTCTTTTTGGTTTTACTTCATTGTTTTGGTACCGTTTTCTTTTCCCTTGGAAATGAGTACTAATAATGTAAAAAGGCTGCATATGTCTGATCCAATGCAGTAAGCATGGCTGTGTTAAAATGTGGACCTTTCTGAGATTCTCCTGTGTGTCCAATATATTTTTTTCCACCTGGTCAGCGTTCTTCTGAAGTTTTTTGATCAGGCTGGTTAGGTCATTTCTGCAGTATAGAGAGAGACAAAAACAGAACATTTTTGGGACTAGCAAATGATGGTAATAGACAGCAGATGGGGCAGTTTTGTTTTGTCTATCATACTCTAAAAAAATTATGTATATTTATTTGTTGTTGCCTTATGAATTTATGTACTCGTACATATTTTAATGCCATGCATTTACCCCTCAAAGTCACAGCTTTTTATTCACTTATTCACCGTAAAGCATATTATTTCATAACTCCTATGATTTTCTCATATAACTACAGTTAAAAAAAAGAATGTACTTCTGGACGCACCAACTAGTGTAAGGGGCTAAATAAAAAAATATGAAAATGCATGTAGAAATATATACTAACAATTTTATGAATTTTAACCTACCTTTTGCTAGATTTCATTTTGACACTGACACACCAGATCAGAAATTAAACCTGCATACCACACTCATACCTGCCCTAAGCCAGTTTTATATTTCACTAAGCTCCTCCCCTTTCTGTTACCCAGAGCCAGCTTTGAGTCCATTTCCTCTTTGGTGCAGTTTTTTTTAGACAGGTAAGAACACAGCAATGGCATTTGGATGAGGACCAAAATAACCAGTCCAAGACCATCTGATTGTGGTGTTCCTGCTTGAACAAACTGCCATGTGGTTAAATTACAGAGAGAAAATTACACAGTAACTGGACTAATAGATGTGAAAGCATAATAAATCTACTAATTTGTCAAAATAAAAGCAGTCTGTGTCCTCCTTTGATTCATGTACATTGTGTTTTCCTCACACATAACAGCCTTTCCTCTGAATCATGTCAGAATGCATCAGCTGGTTCTGGCAGCGCTTGATGAGACGATGACAGAAACTTGTCTGACTTGTGCAGAGTTCACACGCGTCCTCTTAGTTTGCTTTCAGTTTGAAGTTTGAAGATATGCTCAAGAAATATAACATTACAGAGACTATTTTATAATAGCATATTTACAATAGCATTGATAGATTGATCTCAAAATGATCATGTCTAGCAATATTAGTCGAATCTTTATGGAATAATCAGCGGAGGTCGTTTATTCCACCATTTTAAGCATTCATCAGATTTCAGGAAAAAGTGTAGTACCATGACTTTCGCTATAGCTGTAGTGATACAGTCACTCTTTGCTTTTAAATAGATTATATAACATTGGCTTTGTAAATGTGTAAATGGTTTTGGAATTGTCTAGGCAGCAATATGTGGTCATAAGGATCTAAAACTTGCCAGTTACTAAAGGTGTTCCATAAGGTTCAGTTCTGGGTCCAGTTCTCTTCACAATTTATATGGATCGAATTCTTTTTGCACATCTGTACAAAACCATAATGTTCAACTCTAAGCAAATAGTATGTTTATGTGTTGAATTTATTTTTCGACTTAAGAACACTAGTGTTTCCATAGAAGGAATTGAAAACATTGAAAATTGAATTGAATAACTTGTCCAACCTGTGAAACCTGTGAATAATATGCACACAGGTGTCATAGTTAGTTTTGAGGTGTGCGTGTGCGTGCATGTGTGTACATATATATATACATATATATATAGTGTGTATATATTCATAAAGAAGATGAACGCTACTGAGTCTCTGAATTACACCATGGTATATTCCAGAACTGACCAGTAATACGACTGGAAATAGTACTGTTACAGTGAACCATGTACATCAGTACTGTACTGAGTCAATGGAAAGCGCTCAAAGCTGATTTTGTTTTGGTAATTTAATTTCATGTGGTCATGTTCATATTTTCTATTTTTGCATACAGCTAGATAATTCTAAACAGTTGTGTTCTTCCAACTTTGGGACAACAGGCCCACATATAGGTGTGACATGCTTTTGGCCATGTAGTGTATTCCTCGTGATTAATATTGCTGTGCCTCATAATAAGTTAGCATGTATCAATACTTTGCTTCTGCTTTACCTTTCTACATTTAGATTTCGGATTTGTTTCTTAGTTGTGTTAATTGTGTTCCTGTTCAGGTTGAAGGTTTTGACCACAATCTCTAATAAAAAGCCTCAGCACGTACTTCCTGTCAATTCTCTACAGATTTACTTTCTACTGTAATTTCACAGTGAACCATTGCAATAATACAGTTTACTACTAAAATACTAATACTGTAGTATGTACTATAGTATACTAAACTGCTGCCAGTATTTTCCTGTACTTTTACAGAAAAGATTTTTTTTACAACGAGGCTTAATATTAATTAATTGTACGTTAATGTGTGCAATTTAAATGTTCCGCTTCCAGATTAATGACAAGAAGTAAATATTGCACTTTATATTGGAAACATGCACAAATATGTACAATTACATTTTTTTGTAAAACCTTTTATATAAAAAAAAACCCAAACAAAAACAAACAAACAAAAAAACATAAAAAATACGCAGGGTGATTCAGATACTGCAGGCAATACAAAATCACCCAAAACTCTATTATATTGTACTATTATATATATAATATAATATACTAGTATATTATATTACATTATAATAGCACTGTTACTATAGTCTGCGTAGCTAGCTAGCGTAAATGGTGAAAGCAGGTCAGTGCAGTGCCACTTACCTGACATCAGGGGCATCGTTAGGCCTATTTTAGGGGGGCTTTAGTCATGAATAGCTTTTTATATTATATATAAAAATATCATATACATATAGTAGATATTTTAATCAATCCAAATGTAACATCGCTTCTCCAAATTAACATTCAAGTTTACTTTATTACTGTTTACTGCATGTTGTAGTATTTTCTTTTAAGTAGAAATGTTTAATGCTCAAGACTTTTGAAGTACTGTATATTGAGACAACCTTTTAGCCAAAGCTGGAAATTTATGAAGCTTTACAAAACCTGATAATGTGAAATAGAAAGCTATATTTTAAACAGGCAATAGAGTAACGTTATACTGAACACATTTATCTTGTTAAAACACAAAAATTACCTGCAACATTTTAAGGGAGATAAAATGGTTTTGATTGGCTTTAATACCGCCCGATCTGTGCCTGTTGCAAGCGGACGGATTTTTATACCAGTTTAATTGTTCTACTGGGGATCCTGTTAACTGGTGGCACGCTTATTCAAAGGACAAGGATTCATTTATCTGTTTTCGCAGTAGATGTAAGACAGTAGCAGATTCATGAGTTTGGCAGGGCCAAAAATGAACTAAAAATAAATCAATAAAATAAAATGTGTATGTATCATATCAGTAATCAGGCGAACAATCTACAGACCTCAGCTTGCAATGACATCCCAAAAAGCCTGGCTACAAAAAGCCCACCACTGCAGTAGAGTGACTTTTAAAAAGGTTTAAGGTATATAAATAGATCTTAATCCACTCAGTGGGGCTCTTATGCGCACACACACACACACACACACACACACACACAGAGTTCACAATAGCAGTCGTAGTTTCATGAAAAGGAAAGTTTACCTTCAGTATACCTGTCAATATACAGACACCTGAAAGTATAACAATTAAGGCTTATTGGCTTTATTTACTTCTAAACACATTCAGACACTTTTACAAACTGACTGGATTACAAATTCACTGAACTTTTGTATAAAACCCGAGAGAGGAATTTTGGCAGGGAGCAGTAGGAGGACAACAGGCTGAAGCACTGCTGGAGCCAGGTGCTACAGGTCGATGAGGAGAGCGTGGACGCACATCTCCTCACAGCGGAGAGCAGTGTGATCTCCTCTTGGTTCCAGAAGAAGGATTATGGCGTCCTCTCCCCATCATTGGAATCCCTTTTGAGCAGGTGGGCATGGACCTGGTAGGGTCACTGACTAAGTCCCCCCGAGACCATGTGTACATCCTGGTGATTCTGGACGATAACCAGAGGCAGTCCCTCTCTGCAAGGCTACGTTACAGAACATCGGACGAGAACTTGTCCTGCTGTTCAGCCGCGTTGGGATTTCTAAAGACACCCTTACGGATCAGGGAACACCATTCATCTCTCGGCTAATGAAATATTTTGAAAATAATATTGATGAAATAATATAAATTAATATATATATATTAATATGAAATATAATAAGGCTATGATGGTGCGTGATTACACCAGCACTGAGAAACAGTTGTAGCCTACCTTCAGGTGCAGGTGTGTTCACGGGGACACACCTTTTGTTTTGTTGTTTTCTCTGCATCCCCTCGTTCAACGGCTGCGGTGGCTGCATCTCCGGAAGTGTTCAGCAGGGGGCGCGGTGGAAGATCCCCTGCTGCAACTTCAGCGCTACACTTCAACAGTCTATCAATCCTCCATTTCCCATTAAACTTTTTCATCTCCATTTTCAACTGTTATCAGAGCAACTCCAAAAAGCACCTCACTCGCACAAAGTCCAGTGAAAATATGACGCTTTGCGTTCTTTTACGCTCCGAACTCTGAGTTCTGTGACGTCACAGAGACGCGCCGTCATACCGTTCTGAGACTGAACCAAGCGCCTCACTGTTTGCGTGTTCTTGCTGTTCATGGCTCCAGCTCACCTGCAGCCTGCAATGCATACACGGTATAGAAAATGGACGGATGGATGTCTTCTGACTCACACAAACCATATTTGAGTCTTGGACCCACAACAGTGAGGGGTGGGGCCACACCTTAAGGAACAGGTAAAATACAAATTGAAATTGTAAAGGTTTCTAAGGTAGCATAGGAAAATTCTTTCACTTCTGTTCATGTCTTCCTCACACGCAAGTTGAATGTGGTGCAGAAGCTTAATCACACTGCTGTTTGTGTAAAAGAAACAATCTTTTTTTTTTTTTTTTCCAAAAGTTACACCTCTTGCTCAGCAGAGGGCGCTCAAGGCACAGAGGAACAAGTCTCCACACTGTCGGTCACGACTGACCTTAAATTAATATGTCTTATTAGTTCATTAGACAATCATCTTAAGGTTATGACTGTAAACCAAAACACTGATGGACACTCACATGGCATCATGGGTAATACACATGATCCTTGAGCTCCCAAAAACAGCAGCATGTAAATAAACAAAACGAAATAGCGCCCATGAAGGAATCTTGTGTTCTATGCTTAGGTGAAAAAAGAATTATATTAAGAATTTCAATTAACTTTAAAATAGCAAAATAATAACAGAATCATACAGAATAAATGACACAAATAGTATTCATTATAATAATTCTAATAATATGATTATATCTGGGTTGGTATTATTTTATTAATGATGTATTAAAAGTTGATTAATTTCCTGTAACAGCACACCTCCGAGTGCTTATTCCACTTATACCGAAACATTTTGCCAGCACTAACAATTTTTACATACGAATGACATGTTGCACTTTTTTATAGCTGACATGTTTAATAGTCTACATGTTGTTGTTGTTGTGGAATGTCCACAAAATAAATAAATTCATAAAAAAAAAAAACATTTCAAAAACAACAACATAAAGTTACAGCTTTACCTCTGAATGCTACAAAAGCGCCGACACTTGAGACTCCGTCCATAAATATTAAACAAAACGTCTCCTCATAGAAAACTTCGTCCTATTAACAACTACACATTTTTTAAAATATGTTTCTGTCGAGCGTCCGCTGAACAAATCACCGTAAGATGTTGCTATAGAAACGATAGCGCATTAAAGCGAGTGCATTAATATACCGTAAACCTGTGATTTGGAGCTACACTACTGTCAGAGCTGTTATAGAAAATACTCAACACCTGACCAATCAGATTTGAGAATTCAGCAGCACAACCCGGAACATAACAATCCTAAAAACATGGAGTGTTAAGCCAAGAGCTGATTGTCCTGCATGTGACGTTGTGTTACAGTATTTAGCAAAACAACATGAGGACAATATCTAGAGATCTTAAAACAACAATATAAATGCTATTTAGAGCAGCGCATAAAGTGTTAGCCTTACGAAAGGCACGAAGATGTAGTGTTGATCTCACAATGTTCTTTGAGTGCCATTTGTATCGATTATCAGCACCTGCCTGTACATATGAGGTATCCTGATTCAGTGGAAGTCATATAACATATACACGTGACATTACACATATATATATAAATAAATAAGGGTTTGTCTGTAGCGTGACTGAAGGCACCAGGCACCATCGCTGCTCCTGTGTGCCTCCACGTTCATCACTTCTCCTCATCAGCGCTGCGGCTCGTGATCCGTTTCTCGGAGGTGCTTATCCAGTCGAGAGCCGTAGCCGCGGTGCCGTCGCCGCTCTGCTGAGAGAAACACAGGAACGCGGCCCACAGGAACGCCGAGCAGCCCATGAAGACCGTGCGCAGGTACAGCGGCATCAACACGAAGTTCAGGAACTGAGCGGATGAAACCAAGAATCCATGACGTTCCGGTAAACAACAAGAAGTAAACGATGAAGTCAGAAAACAGGTGATGCATAAAACTCAGAGTTGGCAATACACTCACATCAGCATCAGCGTCACCCGCATCGTGACGTCGCGTCTGCCCTGATTCTGTCCCTGTTGACCCAGCATAACCTAGCTCTCTATATTGTACACCCTGTCCCGTTCTGCCTGGCCCTCTCTCCTAATATGGTCATAGTTTCCTGTTGCTCTTACCCTTCTGTCATGGTTGGTAATTTTGCTGTCTGTATTTCAACCTCAGCCATATTATCAACTATCATTACAATTACTGCATTAACTCTAATAAACACTGCTAGCAATCTAATATTCAATTCAGTTTCATTTTATTCGTCTAGCGCTTTTAACAACAGACATTGTCACAAAGCAGCTTCAAAGAAGAATATAGATTCTGATTATAAACTTATGAATCTATAACTTTATACTCTCTCTCTCTCTCTGTGTATATATATATATATATACAAAATATTAATACTGAAAAATACACAAAATACAAGTTTCCTAGTGAGGTAGATAATATTAGCTAAAGTATTTTACTGTGTAGTCAGCACCAGCAGACAGTGTGTTTAGGAGCTGAACGCAGGGGAACAACAGTGTTGACAAAATAAAAGAAGCAGAGGGTGCGTTCAGTTTATGAATCTACAGAGACAGAGAGAGAGCGAGAGAAAGAGAGGAACACGCACAACATACCTGCATGAAGGGCCAGTACATGAGTCCTGTCTGAAATTTAGAAGATGTTACATGATAAATACATTTCACAGGCTTTCAAAATCTTTATTTTTCTGTCACCTTCTGTATATCAGCTAATTTTTCAAAAGAAAATTCCCAGAGATTTCTACAGTAATTTACTGGAAGTTGGGTTGCCAGTAAAGTACTGTAAAATTTACAGTAAACAACTTTACATTCACATTTATAGTAAAGTGCTATAATAATCCTAATGTTATATAAAATACCACATAAGCACTTGTTCTTTTGGGTGATGCAGGATAGAGCCAAGCTGAAGGTTCAGAGTGTTACCTAGCCATGCCAGACCAGGGATACAAACACACAACCATCGGTACTGTAATCCACACCTTAACCATTGATCCACCAAATTGTTCAGTACTTTCCTGGCAACCCAAGCTGCCGGTAAATATTTCCTGTAAAAATCGATGGGAATTTTTTACAGTGTAGAATTAAGCGCTGACTTTTATGTCCTACCTTATAGGTGTTGAAGAACTTTTCCCTCCAGTCCTCCAATACATCCTCTTTGCCCTCCAACACACTCACCCCTGTGGAAAAAAGAGTGTTAATGTTAAAGAGTCTATAATGTTACGCGTTTCGTTCAATCTTGCACATCTGATTAAAATTCCACTATATAGGATTCAGGTTACAGCAGCCACCCGAATCCCTTCCCCCTTCCCCCCTCCCTTTCCAAGCGTGTATTAGAGCGTACGGTGGCCGTCAGGGTGCCCAAGAGGTTTGTCCATTCTGGGCTACTGTAGCGGAGCAACATGGCGGCTCTGTAGAGGTGGACCCGCTCCCTGTGTAGATATAAAGGGCTCGTTCTTTTATCTCTTTGTAACTTGATTCCTCCGAGTGCAGGTCAAGATTCGGTATGTTCACGTTAGTTCTACTGGCAGTGACGGATCAAATCAGAGCAATTCCAACACCAAGGCAGCTTCCTATTTCTGGAAAAGCAAAGAATGTTGCCAGATTAGGCACCGGTTCTGTGTAGGTGGAAAAGTGCTAAACGTGAACCTGAACCCAGGACACCATTTTTAGTTTCTGGGTAAACAGAGTCATAAACAAACTCATATTGATGGAGTAAATAAAGACTTTCCGTTCATTAAAATATAGAGGAGCTTGAAGATATAAGGGGAAAAAAAAGAATTTTAAAATAATAGAAAGGTGAATTAATTACGACAATATTATAATATAATATGACCATCATAATCATTTCCTGCGCAGTTTGTGGTAGAGCTTGAGGATATACTCTACTACAATGATTGGACAGTGTTATTTGGCAGAGGAAGTCCATGTAACACTTTATTTAATGGTTATCACACCATACATTAGTATGTAGGGATCCTTTCCCCTACCAAAGGTACTAAATTGTACATGTCAGGGTAAAAGCACTGTCAGTACGGTGGTATACTCAAGGATCTTTTCTAAGTACATCATTTGGCCACCTTTTCAGCCTTAAAGAGACGTTTGCTACCCCAGCGACTGTGAAGGCTCGCTAGGTTTGAATGACCTTCCTGTGAAAGACTAATCCATGATTATAGGTTTACGTTCCAGCACGTTTAAGGAGCCGAGCGGAAAACGACAAAGCAGCCCAACAAGTAAGCACTTTAAAGAATTATTTCAACATCGTTTCCTGCTCGTTTTTTTTTTGTTTTGTTTTGTTTCAGAAAATGTTTTTTTAACATTGCTAAGCTAGCAATGCTAAACTGGTATCTGTTAGCTTTTCTTACTTCTAGCTTGAGTGCAATAATTAAAGAGACAAATCACAACTTGGGGTTGTTTCTTTAATCAGATGTTGCGTTTTTATTTAAGCTACACTCTCAGACCCTCATAATGGTGTCAAACTGTTCCAGCAAGGGCACATCTGTTATAACTTTGTAAAATTAATTTAAGGTACATAATTGGCTCTCAAGGACCACTGGCATATCTTTAAAACTTTATATGCTAATTATGACTTAGTGACATTCTCAGAAATAAAGGTACTAAACTGTACTTTTCCTTGTATATGGAGTGGAAACAAAGTGTCAAAGTGAAATCTTTTGCTTTTTTTTTTTTAATTAGCTCTTTAATTAGCTCTCAGAGTAAAGCTTTAGAGGTGTAATAGTGGTTACTGAAGTCTAATCCATCCGTCCATCCATTATCTATAGCGCTTTATCCGTCTGGGTCGCGGGGAAGCTGGAGCCAATCCCAGCATCTTGG
>JAQQZR010000519.1:0-14195 GCA_030068235.1 Notoglanidium macrostoma | reverse complement strand
TGTGTGTGTGTGTGTGTGTGTGTGTGTGTGTGTGTGTGTGTGTGTGTGTGTGTGTGTGTGTGTGTGTGTGTGCACACCCTTTCAGCTTCAGAGATTTTACCAGTAATGACTTTACACACACAAACTACCAAGACACCAGGAGTGCCTGCATCTTATTATGGTAGAACAATTCAGTGTCACCAGTGACATTAGTGTGTGTGTTGTGTTAATGCTCATTCTAAGCTCATACTATTAACCATATCTACATTTTTTACTATTGCAAGACACATTTTCACACATCAGAGGCCGTCACTATTGTTTTGCACGTTCGCCGCATTGCATGGATGGAAAGTTTCCTCTCTGGACACAACCACTTGTAATGAAATTCTGATTTATTAAGGATGACAATACTCACGGGCGTTGTGATTGTAACATCAGCAGACGTAAGCTGGTAGTATGTTCTGCACACACACGGCTAAAAGATCAGCAAATAGAACCGACTTGTACAATACCCGAGTCCTCCTTTATTTCATACAGCAGCATTTTTATCTTTGTTTATGGATCTGTGTTTGCTTGTGTTCTTCTTTTTCGTATTTAATATTCCATTAATATAAAACCACTGGCTTTGACTAAAGGTTCATTAAGCGTAATCCATATACAGTCAGGGGAAAAAGAAAGTACACCCACCTTCAATTCTATGTTTTTATCTACCGCCCTAAATAAGTGTGTGGTCCTCATCCACTTCTATAAACCAACAAAAAACTAAATAAAAACACAACAGATTTGAATGTGTGGTCATTTTTTTTCTCCAGAAATGCATCCAAGCATTCAGAAACCAGGTCAGAAAAAGTAAGTACACCCTATCATTCAATAACATATTGATCCACCTTTAACTACGATAACTTGAAGTAAACTTTTTCTGTAAAGGCTTAGCGGTCCCTCGCATAATTATGCTGCTGTGCTTGGAATCATGGTCCTGTTGCATGATGCAGTGTTGTCCCAGCTTAAGCTGCTTGACAGATGGCCTCACATTTGTTCTGATATTATTGTGATAAAGTAGAGTTCATCATTGTCTCAATGATTACAAGTTTCCCATGCCCCTTGGTCACATGATGCAGCTCTTGGGGTTTTCTTTACATCTCTGAGCATCAAACGGTCTGACCTTGGACTGAATTTGCTGGGATACCGACTCTTGGGGAAAACTGGCAACTGTACTGAAGGCTAGGTTTGAAAACAGTCCTTCTCACTGTAGAACGGTGAATTTCAGTTTGGAGACGGCCTTATGACCCTTCTCAGATTGATGAGCAGCAACAGTTGCTCCTCTGAGGTCGTGGTCAGAGGTCGGTTCTTCTTGGCATGATGTAGACACACACCTGAGTGCTCCAGAACACCAGACTGTTAAAAGATCTGCTTTTATAGAGGTAGTCAGACTTCCTGATGATTAACCAATTTTGTGAATTTTATTAGTTGCACCACATGATTGTTATTTCGTCTAACCGTTCGTATCTAATTGATGAACGAGGTCGAATGTGTTTAAAAAAGTTCACAGATTTCCTGAAAAATAGTTCACAAATAGTTCCTGTTCAATGACTCGTTATTATGAGTGTTATTGGATGTGCGAACCCATCACACCTTCCACAGAATTATCTCTTATCTATTTAAAGGTTTTGAGAGGGTGTTACCAAAGAAGCAGAAAGTTGGGCAAGTAAATGGGTTTAAGTTTTTGGGATGCCAAAATCATCTCTTTTTTACGTGAATTTTGCTTGTTGCTCTTTCAGTTTGCTGCACGATTCCTGCTCTATTTCTGCTACCTGGTTGGGTTTTTTTTGTTCTTCTAGTTCTGTTGCTTGTGAAGTCCAGATTTTCTTTGTTTTTCTTTTTCTCATATGTGGGTGGTTCATCTCTGCATGTGAACTATAATGATAAAGCACTTACAAGTAAGAGTTAGGAGTTAAAATTTGTCAGAGCACTGGTGGGTAGAAATAATGTGTGTTGTAGATAAATTTATAGCAAAAATAAGGATTCAGTGCAGCATACTCAGTTGGGTGAACCTTAACCATGTTGTTTTCTTACTGAGATATAGCGAATGGCTTTATACGACCGTTAGCAATGGGAAGAAATCATGGATATACAGTACTGTGCAAATAAATGCTATAGAGCAAAGGTGGCTTCAGCAATAATTAAATTATTAATAACATTTCTACATTAAAAAACACTTTGACTGTTGCACTCGCTTTCCTTCCCACCAGCCTTCGTGACGTTTTTTTGCCCGCAAAGTGTTCGCTAGTGTAATATGTTGCTTTCTTTCGCCTTTTGTGTACCACTTAATGTTTAAAACTCTAAAATGTTCTTGCACTGATTTAATAATGCAGAAGTCATAAAATAAAGATCTATAATGAAATTTGTACCAATTAGACAATTGGTGCCTAAACCTTTGCACTGGCACTGTATGTATAATTGAGCGTGCAGCGAGCACGTCAGACCGGACGACCGTGTGAGAGAATATTACAAATCTAACCACACAAAGTGTTCTAAATAAAACTGCATTTATATAAGCCAGATGCTAAGCACAGATGCTGCACTGAAGGAAGGTAATTTTCTCATTTTCTCATTTGGCTTGATGTAATTTATGATTTTTTTTTTTTTTTCATTATATCTGCATGCAGACATTAACTATTTAGTTCCATAACTTAGGTTATGTTCCTCGCTGGTATGTGCGTTCCTGTTGGTTTTGAAGTTTTCTTTTCCTGTGCGCTGTGGCTCAAACAGCTGGATATAGCTGTGCAGTTCATAAAGCAGATAAACTGTCTCCGTGTTATTTCTATGGTTAGAAATTTCATGAATAATTCACTGTAATGCTGGTTTGATCAAAGATAATATAGTTTACATGTTTACTCATTACACAAGAAGAAGAAGAAGAAAGAAGGTAGTGATCTATTACTACATGATCCAGAAGTTTTTTTCATTCTTTCTCACGTCACACTTGATGACTGAACGATTTGTGACCAGAAACAGCTCTTAATAAATATTTCGCACTTGTGCCTCGCTTCACACGCCATATTTTCTCATGCCGTGTTGCCAATAATGGTTTGCTAAGTAAATGTAATCTCTACTTTCTCAGCTCCAACCATCGCAGAGCAGCTTCTTTTGCCTTATCCTGTCTCGAACACTGAGCATTCATCATCCTGGTTTCAGCAGAAATCCATACATCCTGGTACTATTCCTGAGTTTTTATTAGAGCTGGCAATCAGGTATCATATGATTATTTCAGACCTGGATTGTTACTGTACAGCGCAACCAAACTAATTTCACTGTTAACATATTTGCTGTAAATGCATTGTAGCTCGAAAAGGAAACATCACTTCAAAGAATAACAGAGACACTGTAGGCTAAAGTACCTAGTTTAGACTAAAGTAACTAATTTGAATAAAGTTTCCAACAAAATGCAAACATTTAAGCGTGGAAAGGTGAATTGATGTGCGAGTGAGGATTTAAATCATGTTTAAATACTGAATACATGAACACATATTATATCCTTGGCAGGTAAATGTCATGAGTGATGTCTTTTCAGCTCTTTCACATAAAGTGTGCTTCTCGGTGCCATCCTCTGCAAACACTGCAAAACGTTGTTGTTGCCGTGACTCGTGCAAAATCCAGCACTTTCATATAACTCATTAGATTTTGTAAGCGAAACGTAATTAAGGAACTCTTGGTTGTTGATGGTTTGTCAGGGAGGTGGACCGGGGAATAAGTAAAGGGGTCTGATTCATAAAACAATTTGGGTTGCCATGTCCAGGCATTTTCGGCACGACTGATAGATGTGTTTAATATCACGGTACTCGCGATCACCCTGCAAAAACAGCTATTATAATTCGATAAAAACTCCCTGTTCTTGTTTATCTCTAGTGTGAAATTTAACATTAATAGTAATGTTGGCACCTCACAGCTCCAAGGTGTGATCCTGAGCTTCACATGTCCTCTCATTCTTCTTCTCCGGTTGCCTTCCACGTACCAGAAAACCACAAACCTGTTTTACACTTTTTTTTTTTTTTTTTTTTTAGCAAATCAGTGAGCATTCAATCAATTATCGACAGATCTTATTACACTTTTAATGGACTTTCTAGAGACAATACGAGGCTCCAAATCATATTTCTCTCTAGACATTAAGTAGATGTTACAAAATGCTTTCCTTGCTCTCTAAAGTGCTGCAGTTTTGTGTTTGGGTTGGGTTCAGTGTTTGATGTCTGGTTCCTCGTTACTGAGTCATTTATTTATTTTTTCGTTTGTTTATCGAGCTTTTACACTATAGTGACCACCACCTCCAATTAGACTTGTTTAACCCTTTACCGATATGCAACGCGGGGAAGTGGGCGGGGCTTTCAGAGCATGCCGGTTAATATGGTAGAGTTCAAAACACCTGCACATTTTTATTTTGAAACAAATTACACGGTTACACGCTGGACACATCCCTGATCAATAGCAAGGCTAGATCTGATACAGTGTTGTAAATATTTATTTTGTTTGGTATAAAGGTAGGAAAATCTAGCCATTAATTGAAATAATTTTATTATAAGGAAAAAAAATCCCTTATGGCAGTTATTGACTACAATTATTGGCACCCCTGCATTTAGTACTTTGTGTAAGCGCTGTTTTCTGACAGCACTGAGTCTCAATAATGCTTGATTAGACTCAAGAGTACAGAGCAAAGAAACAGAACATCAACAAAATCTCTCCAGATCCTCCCGAGTCATCTTCCGTGACTCGCCTCTACAGCTCCCCACAGAGTTCAGGGAACTGTGCTTGATTCTGTCCTCATCAAACCATTTTTGTGTGGATTTGGATGTATGTTTTGGATCATTATCCTGTTGGAAGATCCAACCATAACCCATGCTTTTACAATATCCTTGTACTTCATGGAGTCCGTCATGTCATGTGACCTAACGTTTCCAGGGCCTTTTGACGCCCACAGCATACTTAACAAGGAGGAGTACGTGCTTCTCTGTATATTCATCCTTCTTTTTACACTAAACACACCTTTATACCTTCATGTTTGTTGCCAACAAGATAGATTCTTGTCTAATTTGACCATAGAACCGAGTTCCAATCAGTCACACAGTAGCATCTTGTGAACTCCAGATATGGTTATGTAAACCATCAACCATAGCTATTCTTCCAGTCATGTGTGTATTCTCTAATCTTCTCCATGTTGACGAATGAAACTGGAAATCACTGATGATGGCTTAAGCATCCCTACACACGCAGGTCAACTTAAAGTACAATTATCTATCTTTGCCTGAAATTGTGGAGCGACTGTAAAAAATGTCCGCTGGAGTTGATGAAGGAGTGGAACTCAGCAAAAATGGTAACATTTCATAGAGTAGTGTGTGACGATCTCAACGAACAAGCAGCCCCAATCTCTAAAAGCAAACAGCATTAGAGGAAAGCAAATAACAGATGAGTCTCTTACAAACCAACGTGTCATACAGATGGCAGAATAAAATAATGAAGCTGTTCTCACTGTCAGATACACTAGCTGAAATGTATATAACGCCGAATCCCTTTGTAACAGTATTGAACAGCCTTATGAGGATCCAGAAATGGATTCAATCTGATGTAAACTTGATATGAAATTTTTGCTATAATTCAAATTTTCAAAAGCAAACCAGATGGGTAGAAACCAGACGGGAGGCTGCAGGGCTGCAGTGAGACGTTCCACAGTGTGACCTAAAGCTAAATTTAGTCAATGTGGTGCCTGGTGTGTGCCGTTTATTAGCAGAGCAGAAATCAGGCTCCAAATTGAGACCTCAGAAGAGTTCAGCAAGGTGACCTTCGCTTTGCTTTATGAAGTCATGCACTGCAGGACAGGTGACACTTGGCTATAAACTGTTTTTGGCAAGTGCAATCTTTAGGCTAGCCATGTGGATCCATCCTCAGCAGCAGCCTCTGATTCTCAGGAGAGAGAAGATTATTAGGTATGATCTTTTCCTGTAGAGGTTTAAGAAGATATTTATTTTGTGCCAAGAGCAAGCAGGGACTCCTGCACGTCCAGGTATATCAATATGACTAAAAGATGGAGTCAGAAGGTAACAGGCATGAAGGCACGATGGGATGGAAATCAACAATCCTGAGTGAATGTGTGAGAGCAGGGAGTGAAACAGCATCCACACATCCCAGTTTACCAAAACACTGTGTACCCATGAAACCTCCAGATCTGCAGCATTTATTAAGTGAAGCGCTGTTTTTGTTTGTTCATTTCACTCTGTGCTATCATTAACAAAGTGAAGCTCTGTTAACAAATGTTGCTCTGTTTAACATGGTCCATGTTTGAGAATCCTAGATTTCTACACAGAGGTCTACAACTCGCTGTATTCTATATATTTATATGTTGCCAAAGAATCTTTCATGTTGAAGAAAATAGAATAACGTTCGGACATGAACACCTCAGCAGAAGATCCCTGGCAGATTCTCCAAGAGCTTTTCAACAACTATTACTATATGTATTACTGTTCAATAGTAACATTTACCATAACAATTATAAACTAACCATAAATGCTACTTAATTATACAGTAGGTAGAAGCATTGGTGGTGATTGGTTTGATTATTTAATTAATACATAGTACACAAATTTAAACTAATACCTAAATAATATTTATGATAGAATTTAACACCATATACAGTAAGTACATAATACAGTTGTAATGACCATTGTATTTTCCTGCTACTCATTTTTATTATTATTATTATTATTATTGCTGGGTATGGTAATGCTTAAAGATTGTTGTCATTGTCAGCAGAGAATTATGAGTCCAGTTTAATTTATTTGCGAATATATGCTTCTTAAAACACTTGCAAGCGGAACTGCATTTTCTCCAGCTTGACTGTAAATCTTCTCCGACACAAGTTAATCCTTCCTATTTAAAGCCGTCGCCTGATGCGGCGTTCATCCTCCTCCTTTGTTTGCCTCTAATTCTGTTCACTTTCAGGCTGTTTGTTATTTGTGCCTGTCACCTTCTAGGCTATGATTTGTGATTTCTGCAGTTTCGGTCCTAGTCTGTGTCCCTGTCCTGTTTTTCATACGACCTAATCGACGTCTCCTCTCACTTTCCCTTTGGTCTATCCATGTGAAGGATATAGGATGGAAAATACTAAGAAAACCTTAAATGAGATGCTATTTACTATTAATCCAATCAGCAGATCAGAATCCATCCTAAACGCAGGGTTGTTAAAGGCCCACAGGGCACGGTGAGGACAAATCATAGGTGTTGCCTCATAGACGCAAATCTATAGAGCTTCCCTGTGTGTTCCATTCATCTTCCTTCTCTTTTTCACATCTTTATCCTTCATCCCTTTCCCATTCAATTTGCACCTTCATTGTCTGAACATCACTCATCATTGTGTGAAAAAGTGGTGATTGCTCTGTCAGTCCTGCAGCAATTTGTCATGCAGTAATCACAGCTTTCACTTTCTAATCAGGGAGAGAGAGAGAGGGAAAGAACTCAGATAATTTTCTCATTATACCATTCTGCCCTGCCAGGAAGCGCCAAGTGCCTTCCCATCAGGCCTCAGTACCCGAGCGTATAGGAAATACATTATATAGCATCAGTCCAGTGAACAGTTGGACACATTGTGCATGTTGTGTACAGCTCAAACTTTCCACCATGTGAATTCATTTCCTGTAGTCATGAAGACGGAATAATACCCGAATCTCTGAAGAGAGCACAAGTCTGCACGGAATCATAACAGGAAGTCATGGAAAATGAGCACAAATACAAATGTCTACCAGAGGTCCACCTTACGTTGGCTCCTATAGACCTACTCTGTTCAGTCAGCACTACGTATTTATACAGGCCACCTCACAACCTACAGGACTTCAAGGGTGGGGTGCTGCTAACGTCTTTTTCAGATGGTAGAGATCTTTGAGCTCAACCATACAGAGGCAGTACAGATTTTTTTTTTTTTTCATTCATTCGCTCATTTTCTGTACCGCTTACCCATTGGGTTCGCAGGAAAGCAGGAGCCAATCCCAGCTGTCTTTGGGTACAAGGCGGGGTTCAGCCAGGTCAGGTCCCCAGTCCATCGCAGGGCTAACACAGAGACAAAGTAAATCACACTCACGTTCACTCCCATGTGTTTTTTTTCTCAAGAGAAGATTGTTTTTTTTGTTGTTGTTGTTTGTTTTTTTTTAAATATATACAAATCACAGATTTTAAAGTTATTAGCACCTTCACATTTCATATTTAGTATGCCTGCTCTGATCATTATCAAACCTTTACCTTTTACCTTTACTTCAGCCTTTACAGATTTTATGTAGGATTTTAACATTGGAACAAAAAAATATTCAAAAAGAGCAGGGAATAAAAGCAATCTCCGCAGCAGCTTGTTATAGACGTGACATTTATCAGTCGATTTTATTTTTTTGCAAAGCTGATCTGTGAGCTCTTTTTCTTTCCTTCCCCTTCCTCCTCACTGAAGAAGAAAGAAAAAAGCTTTTGATTTGTGCCATAAACATTATGTAATACCCTGCTCCTTGTTCCGCGCTCAGCGCACGGAGAAATCTCGGCCACGCGCACAGCGGGCACTTCATCTCCGTTGCGGAAGCACGCGCTTCCGCATATGAAACGGAGAACACCCAAACTACACGGACTACAGTTCCCATGAGCGCCTGCTCCCAGCCAGTAGGTCAATCAGCGGGGAGCAGGTGGCTCTCATTCTCATTCAATTGTGCCGTGTTTTTAAGGACTGGATTTGCGCTTCTTGCTTGCGAAGCATTAGGTTAGCCACTGTGTTTTCCTGCCGAGCGTATATTTTGATTATCCGTGTTTGACTCAGTTTTGTGTTGTTTGACTACTCTTTTTGATTGCCCCTTCTGACTCTGTTTGTTCATCGCTCGACCCCTGCTTGTTTTTGACTACTCTCTCTGCATGCTGTTTTTGTACCTCTGCTCCGTGTGTATATAGTGTATTATAGTGTATATAATAAACTCAAGCTGAATTTTACCTGCCATCTCCTGTCTACCTGCGCATGTGTTCCGACCAACCCAGCAAACATTACACATTACAGTACAGCGAAATCCTTTTCTACACGTATCATTAATTCTGGAGGGCAGGGTTGCTCTGTTTTCCGAAACGTTCCATGTTGTATTACAACCACCTTCGCTCTGTCTGAGCGTTCTGTTCATCGCACGTTTACTCGATATTACCGTTTCTCTTCTATGATCTGCCCATGTGGTTTCATCCTGCTGCTTCTGCGGTAATGGCCGCCTGGCTAAACACGACCCCTGTGACAGAAAGAAAGAGAATAGGATTATTCATGCAAAAATACCTTGAGCTCTCTTTCTCCCTTATTATTTTCTAATTTATTTGCTTTTAGTGCTCTACCTGTTCTCTGTCTGACCTGACAAGTCCATGCTAGTAATAACCGGTGCATATCAGAATCATCAGCTCTACACAGATACACATTTCGCATTGTTATTGCTTTCTGTAATTTCTTACAAATTAAGTTTTATTGTTTACAAAGTAGGACTAAAAAACACTGTTTAAAAAATATTTTATCCCAATAAACTGATTTAGATTAGGAACCTTTTTCCAGTATCCAAAAAAAGTAACCCCTATTAAGCTGAACAGTAGGATGATGTGTGCTGTTGCTGCTGCATTTCTGAGATAGCTCTACACAGAGAAGAATGCAATAAAAGAAGTCTTACAGGAGGTAATACGGGATGTAAATTCAGCACATACTGTAAGTAGACAACTCTCAGTGCACTGTGACTGCAGAACGTGCACAAAGTTCAGTGTAGTGTTCCTTTAGTGAATACGGCGAGTGCTAAATAGTTTCCATGGAATGAATTCAAGGCAGTTTGATATGTTTAGCACTTTTTATAGCAGCTTAAAGTCCAGATGGAGATTTAGATTTCCTGAGAGGAACCAGACTCAAAAGGGATTCCGTCCTCTTTCTAGGTGTCCCCAGATAGTGGGATTATAAATCCATGCATTACAAATCTTATAAACATACTCAGAACAGCGTAAGTGTCATATAGAGCACGAATGCGCTGCTACACATGATGGGATTAGTAATAACTGATTAGCAGCAGTAGGAAGGAAGCCGCCTGTGGCCTGAGGTGTTATCGCAGGTCCGTGATGATCCCGAAAGGGTCGACTTCAAGAGGATGTTTCATCTTAGAACTGGATTTTGAATCGTTTCATCAGAGGTTTCTGTGCAAATGAAAGAAAGGGGGAAAGTAAGAGAAAAGGTGCTACCTTGCCCTAACGGATAGAGCTTTTACTGAAAAAACCCTCTGTTGGTGGAATTTAAGCAATTTCACGTGATTGGCTTAATAAAAGTTTTATTTTTCATCCTCCGTAAGTACACCTATAGATATTAATCTGTGTGTAATTAGATGAAGGTAGTTGGCCCCCTGACCTTAATGCACACTCATTTTACTGAAATGTCAGAAATCAGACATCAGAAACGTCTGTTCTAAAGCCGTCTGTACAGGAATACTCCGGTAATGCAGTAATCCGAACGTGGGTAATTCAGTGTTTTCCTTTTATTCTTGTTAATGTCATTAAACTTCTTGTAGACAGTTTATTATCTGTGTATATGGACATAGACTGGACATGCACTTTTGTTAACTGTGTGACAAAATTCACTAAGTCATCTTATACACGTTACTTGTCAACCAAACATTTCTGCAGATTGGAGATCTGACTACAGGGATTTTATTTATTTTTTTGACTCTCTTACTACTGTTACATAACCATACTTTGTTTTCCCCTAAAGCTTGCACAATACTTTCTGTGATAGGAATGAAAATTGGAAAATAAAGGCAGTATCAGACAATTTTGCCACATGTCCACAAAGAGCTTGCTTAATATTAATGCCGATGCTCCCTTTTTTGCTCTCAAGTCCTCCCTTATAGTAAAGATCTGGATAAGCTCCTCTTTTCACACACCCCGTCTGTGGTTTCCGCTGAGAGTGTCATAACGTAGAGACAGGAGGAAGTGAAGGCTCAGGATTAAAGGGTGTATTACTGGTTCAGTCTGGTTTCGGAAGTGATGTGTATAGAGACAGTAAAATATTAAATGTGAAGAGAAAAGTCATCCTCTGACATGTTATTCATTAAAAAAACATGCCATAAAGATGTTGGATGATTAAATGTTTATTGCTTTTCATGCACACTCTGACATATGGCCTTCCTGCCTTCAGACAACAAAGTTATTTTTGCACAAATCTACCAAACATCCATTTGTATAAGATGACTAAAAGTTGGGTTAAAGTCTGTGTTTTACAGGGTTTTTTCAGTTCAGCTGCATTTCTTTTAAACTATATAAAAGTTAGCCTTGGAGCTATGTTTAATACTCTTGCTGAAACACTTACAATAGAAAGGACAAAACAGCTGGAGGCTGACTAGTGTCTGTTTCCTTTTGCCAGCATTTTGTAAGGATGCCTGCCTCAATGGAGGAACCTGTGCGTCTCCAAACACGTGTATGTGTCCTTCAGGCTTCACTGGACGCCTCTGTGAGACAGGTAAACATGTCCTCTTTACATTTTTATTATGTTCATAACATATATTGAGTGTCTTTTCTGATCATTCTGGGGTCTTAAGTGTCGTCCTTCATCCAAGATATTTAATACTTGAATTTAAAATTTGTTTTCTACTTCTATACATTATAATCTCTGCTCATGAAATGCAGCCCAAGAGTGTAATAATCTGCTTACTGTAGTACTCAAATGCTTGCTAGCTGTTAGCCTTAGCTAACATAATCTAGACATGACAGGCTAGTTATATTTAGTCACGTTGAATTTGGCTTAAACAAATGTTCCCGCCTAACTTTCAGATGATTCTAACGCTCATGATATCCAAAATATTTCATTATAACACCTGAAAAAAGACCATCAGACCATTATGTTACTTATATTATGCAGAGTGAAAAGTTTGAACTCAGGGAAATCATTTCTTCATTGGGTATGATCGCCTGAGGTGCTATAGTCTTATAGTCTTGTAAGTGATAGAGGTTTTGACCACCTGAGCAGTGAGTATCTTTAAAGTCAACAGGCTACTGTTGTCATAGCTAGCAATAGCAAGTTAGCACTTTAACATGGGTTAGCCTAAAACTTCTTACTCTAGGCGCTTGCTAACGAGTTAATCATTAATCATCAACTATTTCCATTTCAGTTACGTCAACAAGTGAAAGCAAAAAAAACCATATAAATTGACTAAATCAAATTAATTATCATTCATTTCTTACCAGTATTTTGCGTCTGTTCTGTTCTTTTTGCATTTTTCCAACCCAGTTTGATATGAATGCTTCGTGATCACCGTTTCTTCATATGGTACTTACCCAGTTCAGTTACACAAATTGCCATTTCTATTCTTTTCACAACACAAGATGGTTTCCTACCACTGCCTGATACATAGTGGGCTTTTTTTGCATATTTAGTGTAAAAATCATGGAGCCCCCTGATGGTCCAGAGGCCCTAAGTGACCACTTTATACCACTTATAGCAAGAAGCAGTCTTGCATTTCATCTGTTGTGAGTCATTAGGTAGAAACACCAGAAGTCAGCATTCCCCAGGTGGCTACATATCCAGGAGGCACTTTTACGACATAGTTTAACAGATTTCAGAGTCTCTCTTACCTTAGACTCTTCATTTGAAATGAATGTTATTGCAAAATACTAAAGGTGATTCATTGCACGTTCTGTCAGCTGTGGGTGTTTTAAAGGAGTAAAGGAACTCGGATTCCAACAAGCACTTTATGTAACAAAGTGGAATCAGATACAATCAGAAAGGAAACATGGCATGGAATTGCCGTGGAACTGTGCAACCCGTAGCAAACCTTTCTAAGTGATGCAAACACAATATGTTGAGAAACGGGCTTACGGCTATAAGACTAACAACCAGAGACAGGCGCAGACCATGATCAAGGGTGGAGTTTGAGCACTACATTGATATGTTGAGCACTACAAATAATTAAGCTGTACATTTCACAGCATTTCCCAGTAGAAAGGTAGCAATGCCACATGGGAAGAGATGTCATGCTAATACATGTTGATGACTAACGTTATTAACATATGCTATGCATCATTTTAAACCAACATGAAAATGAAGATAAATGAGCAAGTGCCTCTGCCAGTCGAATTTATGTAAGACAAGGTCAACTGGATCAATATCTGCTTTGTCTGTACAACTACCACTTAACAAAGGTGAAATTAGCTCTCTGTATTAGTTTTTCAGAGAGAACAACAGATCAGTGTGCACAAGCAATTTACCAAACAGCAACCAGTCTTATGTTACATTCACTACACCGAAAGAGAGCCAATGCACCTAGAGTCCCATACGCTACACTTCCTCCACTTTTAAATGAATGCAACATGTGTAACAGAGCAGGCAATTTGTCAATAAACATGCTTTCACCACAAAGTGCTCTACTTGCCCCCTTCATAACTTCATAACTTAAGAGTCAGACATTTAAAAGGTGCTGTGGTTCTTTTAGGATAGCGCCTCTGAAGTTCCCAAGGGGAAATTCTTTCTCTGCATTTAACCCATCCAAGCAGTGAGCACACAGAAGTGAGAATACGTACCCAGAGCAGTGGGTAGCTCTATGCTGCAGTGCCTGGGAGCAGTTGGGGGTTAGATGCCTTGCTCAAAGTCACTCAACCATGGATGCAGAGGGAAGGTAAAGAAGGTAAAAATTCTTCACTTCAAGTTCAAATTCAAGTTCAACTGGCTTTATTGTCAATATTGACCACATACATGTGATACAGTACACAGTGAAACAAAACAACATTTCTCCAGTACAAAGGTGCTGCATATAAGACAACACGGAAGTGCAAAAGTGCAAGTGTGCAACAGAAGACAACATAAGACAACAAAGTGCATGTGTGCAAACATGCAAACATGGCAGAGACCACATAAAGTGCAAGTGTGCAAATGTACAAACACTGCAAAAAGTGCAGACATAATGAGACAAGACAGTGCAGACTAATCCAAATCTTATGTGCAGAAATTGTAGAGGCAGATGAATGTACATGTGTATGTGTGTGTGTGTGTGTGTGTGTGTGTGTGTGTGTGTGTGTGTGTGTTTGTGTGTGTGTTTGTGGGTCTCAACTGTTCCCTCCTTCACAATGGCCATCAACAGGTTAGTCACCATACCTAGTCACAGCAGCTCCTATTTTGGTGACTCGACATCATCCTGAATCACACACAGCATTTCATA
>JAQQZR010000518.1:0-14195 GCA_030068235.1 Notoglanidium macrostoma | reverse complement strand
AATAGCACAAAAAAAGCACCATTTTCGGATCCGGAGTGGCCGCTGCGTGCTACTGCCGCGCCGCCATCTTGGAAATCATCCAAACATGCAAACCAAACATGGTGTGAGAGAAGTGTATGTTCTGTCAGATATGAAAGTGTCAAATACATGGACCTGCCTGATTCATCCTGATTCAACCCTACTTCTGCTTGGACTCACCTTCTTCTGCTGTGGAGGTTTCCACAAAACAGTTTATGCCCAAGTCTCTTCCATACTTCTGTGGATAATCTTGCCTGGAAACTGTAGATTTGGACCTAAGAGCTGTTGCTGTGATCATAAAGACTGTCCTGTGCATATCCCAGGACCCTTACTCACAATCTGCTCATACTGAACATCTGTAAAGAAGAGGAGTCAAAGTTTCCTCCTCAAGTCATCTCAGGGAGTCTTTCCTCAATGCTCTCACCTCTGACTTGCTCATTAGGGAGCTAAATCAACATCCTGATTTCTGTAAAGCTATCAGTAACAGTATCTGAGCATTGAGCAATGTGTTCATGTATGCAGCTGGCTGATGGACCTTTTCAGAAATCTAGTAAATAGGTCATTATTGAAAAAAAATAGTTAAATTAAGTCTCCATTTACACTTGGTATTAAAATGTGTCTTGGGCGATCTGATCACAGCTGGACAGCGCTAGATACAAGTGTAAATGACGTCCAACACACATCCAAGACACATTAGCTCAGTACCCTTACAGAGGTGGTCTGGGACGCATTCAATCACATACCTTCTGTAGTGTAAACACTAATGCGTCCCGATGCGTCCACAACATGGGCATAACTGGAAAATACATCATTAATGCCGGACGTGGAGGTTGTTTTGGTAACAGCGTGACACGGTAGAAAAAAATGGAGAGGAGCTCCAATGTATATGGTTGGACTGCAGGAAAATAAAGAAAGTATGTTGCAGGTTTTATGTTTTAATATAATTTTGCAAGAGGACCTTTGATCTTTGACCTATGTATCTGTGACAGCAGATATGTATGAGGAAGCATATAGCGTAACACACTACATGTCCTCTTTTTTAGAACTAAAAAATGTATCTGGGTGGGATTTTTAATTCGCCAGAAATGTCCAGGATTAAGTGTTTGCTGAACTGGAAGTTTGTTGAGCATGGTCCCCATTACTACATGAAAAGTGGGTTATATTCCTATAACAATATGTCATTTATTTTTCTCATACCACAAAGATTTACCAACACTTTTTTAAAATGTACATCGCAATTTTTAAACATTTATAGTTACATTTTATTTAGTGGAACTTCAGGCTAGTCAGAGCTGAGAATTCAACCGCACAGGTTTGTTAACCTGCTGGATTTGGTCTAGTGGGAACATACATTCCTGTACATATGAGGGGCGAAAAATCAATGCTTGAGGTTAGCGATGTGGAATTGACCACCTATATCAAGTCTGAGTCAAGAGCAAGACCTTAAAGAGTCAAGTCTGAGTCAAGAGCAAGACTAAAATTTTGAGCTGGTCGACATTGAGTCGAGAATGAGTCCTGAAAAAAACCCTCCCGAATGGTGCATGGATTTAATTTGACTTCTTTGCCATCACTCCTGTTAATATTCAAAAGAGAAATTTCTGTAGGGAAGATTGTGCCTTTTGGCTATGGGGCAGTTTGGCGCACTCTACATCTCCTTCTCTCTACATGGAGCTGAAGCAAAAATGTAACATTAATTGTCCTAACATAAAAAAATTACACGCATGTCGCACTAGTCTGAGACAGATTCAAAATCGAGTAGAATTGCTTTCACTTCCAAGACAAGTGAAAAGGTGGTCTCGAGACCAAGACTGGACTTGAGTACTGCAACAGTACTTGAGGGATCTCACATGTTAAGGTTTTGCACCAAATCTTGGAGTCATAAACACTAGAGTAGAGTAGATTGGTCATTTCCTTTTTGTCTTTTGTCAGGGATGAATTTCACATTCATGTTTCACGCATACTATGGAAGGCAATGTCCTTTTGTGAAGTTGCCATCGAGCCTTTTGCACACCCGATACACTCTTGGAAGACTGTGTGTTCATGGTGTACACTGTAAAACATGCTGTGACTGGCCACACAGAAATCTGCACAGAAATCATGCATAAGTGTGAATGGTACACACAACACATACAGTGACAAAAGGCTGGATGTCTGACAAGACAAGAGATTTTACAAGCCAAATGCTTTACACTGTCATATCTACTCCTTTACTTTAAGTTTGTTGTTTTCTCTGGTCCATAAATGTGACTGCTGGTCTTATGCAACAGCCTTTGGCTAAGTGACATATTCATGTATCTGCCTTTTATCGTTCATATGAGCCCCTGGTGAATATTGGCCTCTTAACCCTTTTGCAAGCAAATGACTGGTAAAATATTTATATATGCTGAAACATTGTGTAAGCAACAGCCTAAAAAAGACAAAAACTCCAGTTCCATCTGTCAACCTTTTCACTTGACAAATGTGAAAAGTTTTCAAAAGTTTGTACATAATTTGTTATTATGGCTGCAGAATGTTTCATTATTATGTGTTATTTTGATAGAGTTTTACAATTAGGATAGTGAAATAAGCCTCTTGTATTTGAGGGACACTGTGGCAATTCTTTCAGTATAAGTACCGGCTAACTTGATCAAATTAGCTTTGTGTTACACTTTGCATTATGTTTCCATCACATTTCATTTCATTCCATTACAGTTTCATTATTAACTGCATTAATTAACAGGAACAATCCACAAACTTCTCCAACTCCAAACCTTAAACTTCATCAAATCCCAGCCATAAACTTCTCAAACTCCAATCCTATTGAATATGAAAGGTGAATTCTGGAACAAATGTGTGCCCTTAATAATGTCTTGTCTACATTTAAAGACAGCCAGAGACTGTGGTATTGTTTACACTTGGTTTTAAAATGTGTCTTGGGCAAGGTCACAAGTGGACAGCCGAGACACATGACTGTTTACACCTGTGTCTATCATGCATCTACAAGGTGTCCAGCTGACCACTTGTGTTCAGATTTCAATACTGTCTATGTCAATTCCGCTAGAAGGTCAAAGTGCCCTGTGCACAGTTTTGTTAAAAGCATTAAACGTGCAGCATACCTTCATTATTTTCTCGAACTCTAACCACATACATCAGTGCTTTTGTCCATTTTTCGAGTGTTGGTGCACTGTTACCAAAATAACCACCATGCCCTACATTAATGATGTATTTTCCTGTTACATTCTTGTTGGGGATGCATCGGGATACATTAGTGTTTATATTACAAATGATATGTGGTCAAATGTGACCCCAGATGACGTCAGCAAGTGGTTTGAGTGAATGCATTTTGAATGTGTCTTGGTGGTTGCTTACACTTGTATTTAGTGCTGTTTGCCTATGATCTGATCATCCAAGATGCATTTTAAAACCAAGTGTAAACCGTATCCCCTAATATACCCTTGAGAAATGCCATTTCCTATGCTGTGATGCGCCTCAATGGCTAACACATATGACTTTAGTGTAGACAGCAACTTGCTGCTGTTAAGCAGTCATTAGAGAAAGGTCAAGATCCTAGGATTTGGGAAATGCACTGGGTCCAGGCAATGAGCTGAACACCATTCACACCTATACACCTATTAAAGAGCATACAAGACCAGTGTACTAGGGACTCAAAAGAGTTTGCTGGACTTCTGGGTTACATTCCTCAGCTGAATTGGTCCAGATGTAGGTGACCTGGCTGTCAGTGGTAAATCTCACCATCCATTTGGAGGAGGAAGCCACCAGGGTGGTCCATAAACTAATTAAATCAGCAGAGAGAGATAAGGTCTTGTTGACCATCTCAGGACCACTAGCAGGATTCTATGTCCTAGTTGTTAAGGCCTGTACATTGTGGAAAGAAACAGTGGTAGAGGGGGAAAGGTGTAATTTCAATCCAATTCAAGCTTCATTTGTCATAGCGACTTCTTTTTTCCTCCCATTTTTCTTTCCATTTACCTCACCTGCCAATTACCACACACTAGCCAGCTCTTCTCTATTATATGACATCTACCAACCAGGGAAGTGCAACCTATTACAGGATAGACATAGACATATATTAGGACACATTGCAATAAAGGGTATACAATAGGATGCTGTTTTCCCCCCTTACTATGTGTACACTATATACACAAGATACATAATTACACATAAACATGAGTCTGATGTTGTGCAGTTAGTATGTGCAATATCTGCAAGTTGTGCCTGTATGTGGCGTGCAGAGAGGGGTGAGGTGACATGAGTCATCTCTCCTTAAGGTGCGGTGTGTGATTAACGTCCAGAAAAGCACCAGCAGTTATTCTTGATTGAGAATGTGGATTGTCTGTGGAAAGTAGATTTTCCTGTGCTTGCTCTAATGATGGGTATAAGGAAAAACAGTTTGAGGTTTGGATGAGTGGGATTATTCAATGATAATGCTTGTTTTATCTCTACACTGCATGATGTAGATGTATCTGTAAGTCGGGGAGATATCTGCCAATGGTATGCTTAGCCAAATGTACTGTTTACAGGCCTTTGGGTCCCAGTTTGGTGCTATTTCTGTACCAAGCAATGATGTTACCTATCAGGACACTCTTTTGTGCTTTCAATGAAAGTATGTGAGATGGTGGGGGGCAACTTGAATTTCCTCAGTCTGTGGAAGTAATAGAGACACTGCTGTGCCTTTTAAGTAGCATGGCACACCAGAACCTGGTAGAGGATTCAGTACAGAATATCTTTCTATTGTCATAACATTCAAATTACTGAGCTTCAGAGAGCATACTATCAAAACACAGCCACCGTACATACCAGCCGAAGAACCTCTCCATGAACTGCACGGAACAAATGCATGGAAAGGTAGAGAGGAAATGAGAGGCAAACAGTGTGTGCACATTCTGGACCAGTTATAGGTGAACTGATTTTGAAAATTGAATCTAGGAACTGCGACAGGTGAGGTAATTCATGGTTCAGTGGTTCACCAGAGGATTTCATCTGTGCACATGTTTTTATATGATTGTAAATAATTATGGCAAATAGCGTGACATATCTATCAGTAGGTTTCTGTGTAATGCCAAAATAAATATATAAATGCAGTATATAATGATATAAATGAGGACATGTGAACTGCATAAAGCAGTACAAATGCATAGAAAAGGTTAAGAGGAAATGAGAGGCAGAGATCTGAGAGACTTTCTGGACACAAGCATTGTAATTCAGATAATTAATTATGTAGTGAAATAAAAATAAAGACAGCTGACAGAGCTGAAAGGAATAAGAATTTGTGGGTATGAGCGAAAGAAAGAAAGAATTTCTTATTTTATTTGTGGCAGGAGAGCATGATGTATTCATATCTGTCTGTAATATAACACAGCAAGTCATCAACTAAACTGCAATAAGTAGTTTTTGCTTTTAAACACAAACATGTTTCTTCAAATTATTCCACGTGTTTCCTTAATCAAATGTACTATAATGTATAAAAGCTTTCAGTCATTCCAGCTTGTAATTTCAGCAGTCTTACAAATTTGACAAAGATTCTCAATTGTACCATTTCTTATGACCTCACTAATAGGAACTCATATGAAATCCAAGCAAATTCCCCTTGGGTTGTTTGAATACGTCATTTAGGTCCGTCATTCAGAGCAACTCCCAGAGATACCCCTCCCTGCCATCAGACATTGCCGTCTCCTGAATACTAATGCAGTTCTACAATCATTTGTGGTTTCCATTTTCTGCTCACACCATATAAAAAGTGAAACTCTGTCTATTATTGCGAAGTCTTGCCACCTACCTAGCTTCTATCTAGTAGGTGCATTTGTTAAGGTTTTGGACTACTGATCAGAAGATCATGAGTTTAAATCCCAGCATTGTCAAGATGCCACTGTTGGGGCCTTGAGTAAGACACTTAACCGTTAGGTACTCAGTTGTAGCCTATCTCAGTTGTAAGTTGCTTTGGAAAAAACTGTCAGGCAAATGATTGCAGTGTAAATGTAGTTTGTGTAAGTTCTGAGCCATGATGATTATTTTTTACGCTTTTTTATTGTTAATGACATTGGATTGCCCTTATTATTATTACTACAATATTGTGGGTTGCATTATACCCTTCAAGAATGGCTGTCACGGCTAGCTTACAGCCTGTCATAGACACTTGAGGGCTGGCAGAAGCCAAACCTCACCCCTCAACAGAGACCAGTGTTGAAAATATCAGCTCAGCTGGTGGGTCATTATCAGCCTTGGATGCACCTCGCTGATGCAGCATCCTTTACTTCCTGTGATAAATGGTAAGAAGGATGGCTGGCCGATAAGCTATAAATAGGGCTCAGTTGCGTACAAGCCCTTAGATTAATGATTTGAACTAAGCCTATGTCTGCCGCCAAATCACTGATTAGTCTAGAAAGACTGATTTCTGAACCGTAATTAACTCAATTACAATGCTTGTGTACAGAAAGGTCACACAGTTCTATACCTCCTGGTTCTCCTTTAATTTTTCCATCCGTTTGTTCTTTTTTATACCGCTTCTTGTTGTAAAGTTGGGTGCAAATGTTTGTGTGCAACCTTTAAGGCAAAACAAAGAAAAGCACAGTACAAGCACTCCTAGCACAGTAGGCACAATTGACATTTAATTCTTGAAACAAATTCAACAATTGTAATAATAAGGGATAAACACAAACTTCTGCACTCAACTATATGTTAATCAAAGATTAGTCAAATATGAAAATTAAATTATTTAAATTTAAATAGTAAAGCTAGTGTTGCTTCCAACCATTTGTCCCATAATCCCAAGTGTGTACTGAGATATATGTGCAACAGGAGGTCATGACCAGTTCATGCTTTTGTGTGTGAGATGTCTAATTTACAAATCACGTCACAGTACTCTTATCCTCCTTTTCCTCGCTATCAGATAAACATCAAGTGGTAATGAGAACTGTTCTGGGCTTCAGGACATCATGCACAGAATGTAACACATGAACATGCGTGCACACACACACACACACACACACACACACACACACACACACACACACACACACACACGCACACTGAAGAGCCCACCATGTCTCTGAACATTGTTTCAAACACATGAGAGCCCATTGAAACGTGAGGTGAAAATCTTCACAGCCTTTTATGGCTGTGATAGTAGAAGGGTGACTGGTGTTGGACTGATTTTGGACTGTTTAGGACCTATCCTGTCTAATAAAAATGTTAGATCAGTGTGTGGTCTTTTATGAAGGCCAGGATTCTATGTAACCCCCTAGAAAACCTAATGCTGATTGAGAAATCATTAGTACACAGACACCTTCACAGATCAAAGTCCTGCATTAACCTTAATGTTTCTCACACACTTGAATGAGTAGAGTAGGCAATTATGGGTTGGTGTTTATGACCATTTCATTTGTGCCCATCATTAAATGTGGAATCACGTTATAAACATTGGCATGAGCCACATTTTCTCCCATAGGAGCTACACACACAATGAAGCATAAACAACCATTCATGAATTTCCTTTTACACAGCACTTAGGGCTGTCCATTTATTCACAGTAATTGTCACAATGACACCAATTTGTGTATAAGTGCATATGAGAGAGAGACACACAAAGAAAATAACAGAACCAGGGGTTTGAATGACACAATTTGTTTAGATGTTTTAGAGATAGTGTTTCTATTTATATATAATAAAAGATTCTGGGAAGATTCTGGTAAGGGTGAGCCGGCCCCTTTAGGGTAACGCTTTCCATCAAAGGGAACCTCCGGACTTAGACATCATAAATAGGTTTATATTGAAATAATTGTGATGTGTTTAGAGATTCTGTGGCTAATTTGTTGGTTGGTCCTGTATTTTTGTCATTAACAAAAGAAGTGTTTGCGTGTTAAGCTGACGTAACAGAGGGACGGTGCTAGCACTAATTATAGTGGTATTTCACAGGAGAAAATTTTAATGATCTTAATAATAAATTATCAAAATTTGGTGTTACTTGGATGTGGTGTTACTTGGATGCCATTCAGTGGTAGGCCTTTGGATATGTCAGGTGGGCACCTAAAATCACTATGAAAAAAAGGAATGGAAAAGCTTTCCATCTGCCTTCACAGCAAAGAAAATTTCGTGTCTATGCAAAAGAAAATAATATATTATTAATCTTCTCTTTTGAATGGCTTTGGATGTTGTCAGGTAGATTGCATTGTCTGGGATTGTTTTGATGAAATCTGCAAGTCTGGGGCATGAAAAACTTTGAGTTGTCTTCACTCGCTGGACTTTTGGCTCAACTCTGCTCAGGTAAATAGAGCTACAGGTAGATCAGATGATCGGTACTTGCTTAGGAGGTGCTTTTTCACTGTTTAGTCATTGTTTTGTCATTTTCAGCTCTCTTGGAGAATTTTATCTTTTATGAAGTTTGGGCATTACTACATAAAAATCAGCAGTGCAGTGAACATGCTTGGTCATGCATGGGTGACTGAAATTTTTCTAAATCTGATACAAATATTTAGTTCAGTTTGGTCTAGAAAAAAACTCTCCTAAATAATTGATAAATAAGGCCTAATGTTGGAAAGTGTGATATTTTTATCATCAAATGATATTAATTAGAGCTCAAGACTGACACCAGGAAATTGTGATGAAGACAAGCTTCTGATATCTCACTTTCTGATCTAAGAGCTTAAAATAACCAATTACAAGTGTGTATTTTAAGTTTTCAGCATTCCTTGTTTGACAGTTTTTGCATCAAAATGATGAACACATTTAGATTATTGTAAATCATTCACATTTCCATTAAATTATAGTAATGGAGTGCGTATGTGTGTGTGTGTGTGTGTGTGTGTGTGTGTGTGTGTGTGTGTGTGTGTGTGTGTGTGTGTGTGTTGGTTTGTACAAACAAATAAGCATTAGAACTGAACATAATGAGTGCACAGGCGATAGCATAGCAAATCATGTTTTTCTGTAATGCTTAAGGCCTTACATTTCTCTAACCATGCAAGTCTATGAATGTGTCATTTCATAAGATTCAAGATTCCCTGTCTTTAACAATGAGGCAGTAATTGTAGCCCATGTACCAGACTGATCGAGTCTGCACACTGTTAAAATACGTTTCAAACTACTGAGCCAGATCTTTAGCTCAGTTTCATTGAAGAAAGGCAGTGTATATGGTGGACACCTGGCAAATTGAAATACACATGCAGAATGAATGTCCATGTATAATGCAGGCTTAAATGGTACTTAAAATTAGAAATATTCACACTGCTCACTTAAACCTTACTGTTTGTAATGCACAAGTAGCTTCAGGTACATTTTGTGCAGTTTTATAAGGAACTTGGAGAATCTGCCACAGGTCCCATGGAGACAGTTTCTGAAAGTAAAACAAGACACCCGGCTTTATTTTTTTGATAAGTGGTCTATTACATAACATGTTAGCTTCTTTACTGTCACACAAACATTTTTCTGTTACATTCAGTTAGTAATGTTTGGAAATCATTTTTGCTCACCCAATAATGCAGAATTCATAAAATAAACATCTTAGGCAAAATTTGTATTTTTAAAAACTAGGCTGCCAAAACTTTACACAGTACTGTATAAAATTAAATGAAAGGACCAAAATGTTACATCTGACCCTATCGTCTGGGGTCATCTCATTCGATTAAGTATGTGGGAGATATAAGTATATTTTTGCTAATTATTTTATCATGTAGTAAAGAACCCTTATGTAGTTACACTTTATTTGCTAAAACATATTTGGAGTTGGGGAGCCCATGATATACTAATAGGCCAATCACATGAACAACAAATGATATACTTGGGAACTTCATCCATCGTGTCATGAAGTTTTCCAGGAAGGAAGGAACCTGATCTAATATACTTGATCCTGCTTTACAAATGTTTACAACTGACCCCGTTTACAACCAATCATGTTACAACTGACACCTGTTACAACTGTTCGCTGTAACAACTGACACTTTTTTTACCTGACCCTCCATTACAACTGACCCTGTTACAACTGACTCTTGTTTCAACTGACCCCGTTACAACTGACTCTTGGTTCAAATGACCCCTGCTACAACTAATTCTTGTTACAATTGACTCCTATTACCACTGACTTTTGTTACAACTAACCCCTCTTACAACTAACACTTCTTACAACTGGCCCTTGTTACAACTGACCCTGTTTACCACTGACCCATATTACAATTGATGTAACAGGGGTCAGTTGTAATAGAGAATTGTTGTAACTGGGCATCTAAACCTTGTTAAAAACAGTCCCTGCTGCAACCTTCCCCTATTACAACACTCCCCATTTACAACTGACCAATGTAACAATTGACCCATGTTACAACTCACCCGTGCAACAACCGATGCCATTACATAAAGGACAAATATTTCCACAAATATGTCAAAAACATAACCCTGTGATAGATTGGCAACCTGACCAGGGTGTACCCTGCCCCCCACCCAAAGTCAGCTGGAACTGTCCCAAGCTTCCTCACGATCCTGTTGGATAAGCAGTATAGATAATAGATGGATGAATGGATGGATGGATGGATGGATGGATGGATGGATGTCTATAACATTTAATAGAACATAAGCAAAATTCCTTAAGAAGGTCATTAAATTGAAATAAGCAAAAAACACAAATATGTACTTCACATACAGCAGACCACAGGTGATTATTAATATCAGTGTTGTTTCCTTCTACCAATAACACCATCACTTCTCATAGAAATGCTGCGAGATCTGCCACCATTATGTTCCTGCCTCTAGCAAAATGATTTCCGCTCCATTTAAGATATACGATATGATTCCCTTGACACCCTTCATAGTCTCCTTTTATCTGCTGTCTGGCAAAGGACACTTTGAGTAACATTTATGCTTTATCTATTAACTAAAAAGGTAATAGTGTTTTATTATTATTTCCTGAGCATTTTTGTTAGCTCTCTTGCATTTTTCTTGGTGATTGCAGAAATGTACTTAATCTTTTCACATCTAATGAACACACAATCCTATCCCTTAATTTTTAACTAAATCATAGTCAGCCAGCCTGGGCCCTGGGTTCCACGTTCATAAAATTATTAGTAGCAAAACGTTTCTCTTTTTAATTATCTTTTTAATTGTGAATTGAGAAGTGACCTTTTCACATGAGAGGTATACCTTCAAAAAGAGAGTTAATTAAAAATGTACCTTCATGTGTGTGTTCCAATAATGAATTTTGTGAAATAAATGATATTCTTTTATTTTAATTAAAATAACATGGTCCTGAACACACACACAGAGAGAGAGAGAGAGAGAGAGAGAGAGAGAGAGAGAGAGAGAGAGAGAGAGAGAGAGAGAATATAAGCCTTGGAGTATAAGTCAAGGTTCATTATTCAGTTATCAAAAATATATTGCTACTACTACTATTACTACTACTAATAATAATATGTACGAAGACAAAATATCAGGTGAAGCAAAAATGTACACACAAAAAAGAGATAATACATACACAAGCATAGAATAATACATAATAATAATATACAATAAATAAAAAATAAAATTCAAAAGTATTTTATAATAATAAATAAATAAAAAAGAAACTATAAATATATATATATATTTTTTTTCAGTTAAATTCCAAATGCAAAAGACAATATTTTAATAAGGAAATCGCTGTAGTTACAAGAATGAGAAAGGTAAGGAATGTATGAGGAATCTGAACCCATGGATCTTTGGTGTTGAACCCAAAGAAACCAAGGGGTGCTTTAGGATTACAGACTTTTTTCTTCAAACATTGTATAAATCCTTGGTGTCTGCAGTTTATCTCTACATTACATACTGATAAAAGGTTTATTTCAAGTTTAATTTAACATAAATCTTTCCACCTGGCAGCAATGTGTGCCCTGAACTCCCAGTAGTCTGTTTTCAGTTTGTGTTGGTATAATACATTTTTTTTGTCATTCCTCCTAAACCTTTCACTAAAAAGAAGTACAATGAAGCACAAAGTACACAAATTCTGTGTAAAAATAAAACTATTCGCTTATTTGTGTAAAAGTCCAAGAGTTTTCCAATTTAATAGACATGTCCTTCAGCTCCTGAGAGTTGTAATGTTAAGTAGGTATTCACAAGGTAGTAGATGTCCAGGTGTGTTGTAGCTAAAAATACAAAGATTTGATAAGTTTTGTTGGGATCAAACCTCCCATTTATCTTGTATTTATATCTTGTTTAAAACTGTGATAAGTCCAATACATTGACAGCAGGAAGCTTTCAGTCGCCAGAACTAGGAACTAGGATGTTTCCCGAACTGATTCTTTTTTTTTTTGGTGTTTCAGCACTGGGGTTGGTGTTATCGAGGATGCTCGTTTTCTATTTCTGCCTCTTCTCCACCTCCCCATATGATGCACGATTCTCCGGTAGACAAAACTATGACACCACCCAAATCTGCCCATTTCAAATACACTGACCTCCATCAAAACATTGATGATTTATAAACAGCAGGAGTTTGAAGGATATGAACTTCTATTCATAAAGTTCATTAGGATTTTAGACCTCATATAAGCATTATTTCTGGTCATCACCCAGGGGTAAGGACACGGAACAGGCTGCCAAACATCATGATGTCATTCAGTCATGCTGGCTCTTTGTTCTTCACAATTGTCTTGTATTTCAGGACTTCTCTCTGTAGTCTTATTTGAGGCACTCTATTTGAGAGGCTCCCCTATGTGCACTTGGACTGTCAGCTTATATTAATTAGCTTTTCTTTCATAAAGCAAACAAAAATGATGAATGGCTTTGATCATGAAGGTTTCACAAAAAATTATATATGGGGAGAACTTTTCTTCCTTGCATTAGAAGTTTCAGCAAATAAGAACTTTAATTAGCCGTGATTGAGGCTAAGTAAATTGTAGCACTTTTTGATGGGTACATAAATGTCTTATAAAGCAGTGATGGAGGATTTCTGTAATGTCTGATCAAAACTCCTGAGGTGATAGATTTTTGTGTAGTATGCAGCTTTGCCTTTACATGGAACTCAAGACAGGCGACACCTCAGTTTTCAGCTGTTAGGTGACTTTTGGGAGACACCCTTATCAAGAATGACTTATATAAAAACTTAAGATAAAAAATAAAAAGTAATATAAGAATAGATCATGCTAACATGAGACCCTCTAATACAGCAAGGAAACAGTAGCAGGTTTTTTTTTTTTTTGTAGTTCTTAAAAGTATGTTATTGCTTCCACACCATGAGAACACATGTCTTACATATTGCTTAAAAAGTTAAAAATATTACTATTATAATATTATATTAATATTATAATATTAACTTGTTAGGTGTCGAGACCTATTTTAGATTGCTGTATGTTGCAGAGAAAAATCTTGGTTGCAAATCCACTCATAATTTCAGTGTAGCGACCTGGCAGCCTTCACCCACAACCAGTAAATCAAAAATTTACTTTTACCTTTTAACACAAGAGTATATTTAAAATTAGCAATATTTTTCTTTCATTTGAACACATTTTTGGCTTGATATTTCCACTTTTCAATTGGACAACCCCTCGATCGAAGAAATGGGAAAACCTATTCTGTGTGGGAGCATGCAAAACAGAGGGGTAGGACCAAGAGGTAGGGCTAAGAGGGTGAAATGGGATTGGGTTTTCATCTGGAACAAAATGGAATTGATGCCTCCCTAGTATAGATTTATATTTATCTCATTTGGCTGATGCTTTTATGGAAAGTGGTTTACAATTAAGACAGGATACAACTTAGCATTTAAGGGTTAATGACCTATTGATGCATGACCTATTGGTCAGAGAGCAAAGTGTTTTCAGTGGGAGATTCCTTCAAATCCGCTGCAACAAGAACCGCTGCAGAATGTCATTCCTGCCCACAACAATAACCATATATATAGCCTCTCTTTGTGCAAGGAGAGGAGATCTATCTTCTGAGTGGCAGGACACAGTGCACACTGGACATTTAAATAGCACAATTAGGGACATTTAATTGCACACTGGACATTTAAATTGCACAGTTAGGATATATCTTAATTAAATTTTTTTACTCTTTTTATTATGTCTTTTTATTTAAGATAAATATATTGATCTATATAGATTTTTACCTGCCTCACTGTGCGTTTTGTGTTTTATGTGAATTGCTCCTGTAACACTGTATCTATCTATCTATCTATCTATCTATCTATCTATCTATCTATCTATCTATCTATCTATCTATCTATCTATCTA
>JAQQZR010000517.1:0-14202 GCA_030068235.1 Notoglanidium macrostoma | reverse complement strand
TAAAAGGAAAATATTTAGAGAGAAAAAATTAGCACCCTGGTATAATGATGACACGCGCTCCCTAAAACAGACCACTCGCAAATTAGAAGGCAAGTTTTCAAATTAGCATGGAAGGAGAGCCTACTGAGCTATAGCAAAGTATAATTATTATTACAGATTTATGTGATATGTCTGTGTTTCAACATGCTTACCTGCCTGTTGCATGTGGTAATTTACTGGGCCCACTCTCTCCACTATGGTGTAGGGGCCCTGCCAGCGTGCCAGGAACTTACATGCAGAATCGGGACGAGGAGCAGTACTTGGTCGCTCGCCTGGAATTCGCGTGATTGTACTCCCCGATTGTACACCCGCTGCTGCTCCTTCTGGGCTGTTGCCAAATGCTCCCTGATGATAGGTCCAACCTTCCCTATCTGTTCCTGCATTTCCTTAATATATTAGATGAGGGAGCGATAGGGAGATGGCTGTGCCTCCCACACCTCCTTGGCAATATCCACGAGTCTCCGATGCTACCATCTGAACAGGAGCTCGAATGAGGTGAACCCTATTGAGGCCTGCGGTGTTTCCCCAATGGCAAACAACATGTAGAGAAGGAGCAGGTCCCAGTTATGTCCTTCAGCGTTGACGACTCGGTGGATCATGTGCTTCAAGGTTTGGTTGAAGTGTTCCACCAAGCCATCGGTCTGAGGATGGTACACGGACGTCTGCAGGTGGTGTATCTGTAACAGCCGGCAGAGGTCTTTCATAAGGTGGGAGATAAAGGGGGTGCCTTGGTTGGTCAGGATGTCCTTGGGGATCCCGACCCGACTGAAGAGGAGGACGAGCTCTCTTGCGATGTTCTGGGATGTGGCCTTATGCAGGGGAATCGCCTCTGGGTAGTGTGTGGTGTAATCCATGAGCACTAGTATGTACTCGTGGCCTCGGGCAGATTTAGGCAGCGGCCCTACCAGATCCATACCCACTCGCTCAAATGGGACATCGATGATGGGGAGGGTGATGAGAGATGCAGGCACCGGATTATGTGGGGCCATTTTATGTGGGTGGGCATGAGCCAGGTGCAAGATGGCTGCAATTTTAGATCTAGGCACCACAAGGAAGTCCGTAGGCTCGCCACGCCTCTTACAGTGATAGTAGAGGAGTTTTCGTCTTGTACCAGGAAGTATGCGGCGGGGAGCAGTACTTCAGTCGCTCGTCCGCTCTCTGCTCCTTTCCGAAGCTATGGTCTCGGGCTATCTGCTGACTCACACAGAAGAGAGAGTTAGTTTTACAAGCAGACTCACCTTGTGGGTCAGCCACAGTGGCCACGGCCTTGTCTTCCACCTGGAGGGTGGCTGCCAGCACTGCTGTGGATCGGCAGCAGGTGGGTCGTCTCCTCCTCCTTGCTCGGGACCTTTCCCTCTATGACTCCTCTTCGTAGTGCCTCCGGGCCAGTCTCAACCTACAAGAAGAGGGCCCAGGAGACCAGGGATCAGTACAGCAATAAGAGGCCACTCACCTCTCCAGTGCCCCAGGTGAACCTCCATGACCGGCACCTCACGCACGTCCCCATGGACACACGTTACCAAAACCCTTCCACGGGGATGGGGTGACCGGCAAAGCAGACGGCCGCAACTGGGTGATGCCGCTGCCGGTGTCGAGAAGAGCGGCTACTGGACGTCTCTCCAGGTGTAGGGTGGCAGCAGGCGCAGCTGGAATTGGGTCATTATGCACCGCGCAAGCAGTGTGGTAGGTCTTGAGGGCCGTGGCTCTCTCCGACTCAGTGGGCATGGGGACGTCCGACCACTTGCTGGCTGTTGCTAATGACGTCTGGTGAGGTAAGGGCTTGAAGACTTGAGGAGGTTCCAAGGTGGGGACGGGTTCTCCCCATCTCTAGTCTGGACAACGTGGTCTCGATGGCCTCCACGAGTTCCTGGGTGGAGGAGGGCTGTGCCATACTCTTAGAACACAATGTGATCTATTCACAGATGGAAGGAAATTAGACCCTTAAACCTCAAGTGGGCAGTTGTATAAACTAGATAAATACAAGTTGCTCTGTATAAGGGCATCTTCAAAATGTCATAAATGTAATAAATGTGAACACTATACAGAAAGTAATGAAAGCTCAGGATGAACTAGAACTCTGATGTGGCAGTCCTAGCTGCTGCACCACTATTTTATTAGGGGCGAAGAACAGAGTACTTAGAACAGGATTCTTCTTCTTCTTCTTTTCTGCTAAAACTGATCATAAGTCCTACAGACATGAAACTTGGTCAGTGTGCAGGCCTCCCTCCTGATACTCAGGCAACATAAATGAGTCCAATTGGCTTAATGATGGAGCTGTAGTGAAAAGGTTTACATTTTGGCCCATATCTTGAATCTCATAAGTCCTACAGTGAAATTTTTGTTTTATTTAGATTTTATTTTATATTACACCTATTGTTTTATATAATTGAGCTTCTAATTCTGTTCTCTTTTAAGTATATACTTAATGTTTTATTCATATATTCCTTTTTTTCTCTGTTTGGAATGTATTTTATTTTATTATATTATATTTCAAATCTGATGCATCAAATCTCAATCAAATTAGCTATGGATGCTGTTCATCTTTTCTGCTTAAAAAATTTAGGAAATCTCAAGGAAAACAAGAGCCAAAATGACTATTCTTGTTAGTACCGTTTGTTGGGTCAACCCACATAAATTTAGCTCTATCCACTTTACAAAAATGTGAATAGTGTGAATAGAGTAGTAACCTCTACTTTTGCAAACTACATTTACATGTACTTTTATGGTATTTGGCAGATGCCCTTATCCAGAGTGAGAGTGAAAGGGCTTTGAACTCTATCAATAAATACATCTTCACTCTGGTTTACTAATTCATGGACTAACTAATTCGTGTACTATCAGCCTATAAACCTCTGTTGGGCAGGCAAAATAGTAAGAAATTCACAGACAACATATTTTTAAGTGTTAAAGTACTTCAGGAAGACATAGGTCTTTAGAAGTTGTTGGAAGACTTCCAGGGACTCAGTTATTCAGACATCTAGAGGAAGTTCATTCCATCACTTAGATGTCTAAACAAAGAAGAGTCTAGATTTATGTCTGCCTTGTACCCTAAGAGATGGTGGGACCAGTCAAGCAGTGCTAGGGAATTGGAGGGAGTGTGTTGCAGTGCAGGGTGTGATATGCGCTTTGCGGTAGTAGGGCCCTGGTGTGTTTTTGTCTTTGGAGGAAAGCATCAGTGTTTTAAATCTGATGTAGGTAGTTACAGGAAGCCAGTGGTGGAAGCATAGCAATTTGGTGGTGTGGGACAACTTAGGAAGGTTGATAAGTTGTGAAGCTGCTGACTGGCCTATGTGTGTAGAAATGGATGAATCCTTCTGATGTTGTAAAGGAGAAATCAGCATTAGCAAAGTTATCAGTTTAGCAAAGTGAGTGGAAAAGGACACCTGGTTGTCTATGGTTACCCCAAGGTTGCATGCAGTGACAGAAGTTGAGATCTGAGAATTGTCCAGGGAAATACCAAGATTTTGATATGGGGCTGCATCACCTGGGATTAACAGTTCAGTTTTGTGGTAGATTGTATACAGTGTTCAAGGACTTTAAAAAGCAAAGAGACACCAGTCAGTAGCTGTCAAAATTTTGACAAGCATTGCTGTCATGTATAGATTCATAAGTTTATATTCAGAATTTATATACTTTTGTGAAGCTGCTTTGAGACAATGTCTGTTGTTACAAATAAAACTGAATTGAATTGAATTGAATTGCCCAGTGGCCAGTCCTTCTGATGTAACTTGAACAATAGAGAAAATACATGAGCATACCTATGAAGTTTTATGACCATAGCTCAACAAAACACTCTATGCCTGAGAGCCCTCCAGACAGGCTTCTTGACCTAAGAAAAAATATTAACAAAAGACTTGACTAAACAAATTTGTTTTCAGCCTAGACCGTAACACTGACACTGTGTGAGTCCCAAACACTAATGGAAAGGCTGTTTCATAACTGTGGAGCTTTATAAGAGATAGTCCTTCCCCCGATATAGCCTTCACTATTTGAGGTACCAACAAATAGCATGCAAAACTGGAGTCAATTTATCACATAGAAGATCTTTTACTTCTGCACATGGTAAAAGTGAAAGGCCATCCAGAGTTACTATGTAATCAGAAAGCTGTGGCAGAAAGCTTACCAGTACTAAGAATTCAGTGTCAAATGTCCTTTACATATTTCTCAATTTTATTAACCTGGTGTCTCTCATCTGGCTAGGCTGAAACATATGACTGTGTGTCATCAGCATAACAGTGGAAGCTAATACCATGTTAAGGTCATGTAACACAAGCAAGGAGACACACCAGAGGCCTGATGTGATCAGAGGCCAGTAGTGGGTCATTTACCTCTTTAACCAGTTCTGACTCTGTGATATGGTGAGGCCTAAATCCTGACTGATATGTTTCATGAATGTTATTCTTATCTAGGTATTAGTATAACTGCTGTGCTACAGCCTTTTCTAAGATCTTGGAAATAAAGGGGAGATTGGATATTGGCCTGTAGTTGGACAGGTCACTGGGGTCAAGGTCAGGTTTTTTGTAATCAGGGGTTTGATAACTGCTAGTTTAATGGATTTAGGTATGTAGTGCTGAGGGAAAAATTGATTATTTTTAAGAGAGATTTGATTGCTTCTGGTACTATCTGTTTGAGGAAATGTGTAGGTAAGGGCTCGAGTACACAAGTCAAAGATTTAGTTAATTTTGCTTCAGAATTAAATGATATTTTAGGATTATTCTTATCATATGTTATGGTGGAGAGATGTTGATCATGCAGCACTAAAAGATTTCCTATAGCTCAAGGGGCTCTCCTTTCATGATGCTTGAAATACTACCAATTTAGTTTGATGCCATTTACAGGATAATTTCCAAGTGGCCTGTTTTAGGGTGTGTGTGATCTTTATACCAACGGTGCTAGATTTTTATACCTAATAGTTTCTCTTTTAAGTGGAGCTATATTTCCTAGAGTATAGCAGAATGACCCTAAGCAATCAGTCCCCTGATCAGGTTCGAAATTGAAGAGGAGAGATTACTGATAATGGCATATATTATGACTAAGACACATTTTAAATGAGATGAGGTAATTATTTGAAAATCACACACTGCTGCTAAAGGTGGTCCATGGACAGCCTACATTTATCTTTACATTTGCATTTGTGGAATTTGTCAGATGCCATTTATACAACTCATTTATATAAATGAGCTCAACTGCTGTACTCAACCCTGATGTAGGGTTAAGGGTCATACTCAAGTTCTTTTAAAGGTCTACTGTGTGGGAGTTTAAGGGTATCTTTTGGCAGAAAAGGGGTATGTATATTTTATAATATACTTTGTAATGGAAATTAATTATTCCAGTGTGGGTTAATTATTCCAGTATGTGTTAAATCATACATAATCACATATTAAGTGTTAGATTTCTCTTGTATAAGTTGTTTTCTTTTCTATCTGTCTGCATTCCTATGTGTGTTCTTTTCCCCAGTATCGGTCTCCCTCGGTATCGGTCTTTCTGCCCTGCAAGGACGTGGTGCATATCTGTAGTCAAAACTCACTCAAGGTTTAATGAGCGACTGTAAGTATCATAGCCGGTTTTGACTGGTCGTAGAGATATGGAACCACATAAGACATCAGAAGAATATAAAAACTGCCCCCAAGAGAGAAACGGGGCTTCTTATCTTTTCTACCTTTCTGTTCGCAGCACTGCGCTGCACTCTATCCTATCTTATAGAATAAAGGAGATTCTGGAAGGACTGCCTCAGTCTCTGTTTGTTCTGTAATTTCCACCACAACTTATGAAATTCGCAAGTATGATTTCATTAGTATATGATTATCTGTATCTACGAATCATGTTTTCGAAAAATTAGATTGAGCTCTTTATATCTACACAGGGAGTGGGCTACTTCTAAAGAGCCACCATGTTGAACTGCTACAATATCTGGGAAGCAAGCCTCTAGAGAGCGCCTTCCACATTTCACATTTTCAATAGTGGCAGCGTGAATCTGGAAGGAAGCACCAGAAGGTAGACAAAGATGAAGAAAGGAAGACACGAAAGAATAGAGGAAATAAGTGTTTGCTGGTACTGGCTAACAAGTTTAAGAACTCAAATTTTGTAAATGGAGGATCATACTTATTTAGAATGGAAAAAGCAAGATAGTGCAAATTTAAGTACTTGGAAGTATTCTATGGGCACCTGATGGCTAACATACATTCTAATACACACTTGGAAAGGGAGGGGTGAAGGAGGGGCATTCCAAAGAGGGTGGTTGAATCCTACATAGTGGACCTTTAATCATACTTAGCACTTAGATTCCTGATGAATAAGCCAATAATGACAGTATCAAGGAAAGACTCCCAGAGATGACAGGACGAAACCTTGAGTGGAACCAGACTTTAAAGGATACCCCTCCTCATCTGATACTGGATAGTATGATTACAATCATTACAGTGCAAAGACTTACAGAGAAAAAAAAATCCAAACAAACAGATGAGTACCAGACCTTTTTAATAATCATAGCAAGAAGCTCTATGATGTGTAAGTCTATAGAATCCAGGTGAGATTGTCTACTGTAGAAAAGAGACTTGAACATAAACTTTGTTTTTGTGCAAATACATGTGAAACAGCAGAGAGAGAGTCACAAGGATCCATCAGGTCTGGAGGGCAAGAGGAGATACAGCAATAGAAGTGTGTCAGGATAAGGCACCAACATCCCATCAGGCAGCAGGAAAACTCATACAGCTTGACAGAGAGAGAGAGGGGTGAGTGAGACAAGTTTATTAGGTATGTTCTTGTTCTATAGTAGATTAAGAAGAGCTACATCATGTGCAGAGTGTAAGCAATGACTCCAGCATGATTAGCTATGACAAAATAACTAACAGGGAGAGTCAGAAGGGCTTGCAGTGGTTGGGGACATAAAGCATCCAGCCTCCATCAACCATTCTAAGTGAACTTGTGAGGGTGGGTGGAGACAGCATCCAAACATCCCAGTTTACCAGAGCACTATATTCCCATGAATGATCAAGTGTTGTAGAATACTGTCTTCCTCTCTCAAAGAAAAGAACTGTGATGTTGATGACCAAGAACATATGGTCTTCACAAGAAGTGAATAAAGACATTGGCTCCAGACAGACCATTGGCACCTCAATTGTACTGGAGCTGCCAACAAGGTAGGTGTGTAAGATGGGGGCAAGGCAGATGCACAGATGCCTATATCCATGAGATAATTCAACAAACAAGATGTGGGGTTTTATAGCACTTCAGTGTAGATGCAGGTGTTTATAGCAGTTAAATGTGGACGTAGGTGTTTATAACAGGTCAGGGTGGATGTGGGCTTTTGTAGCAGTTCAGAGTGGATGCAAAAGATTATAGCAGTTCAGAATGGGCACTGGTGTTTAAAGAGGTTCAGCATGTCTGTAGGTGTTTATAGTAAATCAGTGCAGATCTAGGGGTTCATAGTGATTCAGAGTGGATGCAGATGTTTATAGTGGTTTAGGGTGGACATAGGTGTTTATAGTGGTTCAGAATGTACATTGGCATATATTGTAGCTTAGGAGGGACATAAGTATTTATATTGCTTAAGGAAGGATGTTTTTTTTGTAACATAGGGTGGACATTGGTATTTGTAGCATTTCAGCATGGATGTAGGTGTTGATTGTAGATTAGGGTGGATGTAGGTGGATGTTTTTTCAGCAATTGTGGATCTGAATGTCTGCATCTGTGCTAAGGCCTCTGTTTCCATGACAACCAATGGCCGAAAATAGCTCAATCCATCTCTCTCTCTCTGTCTCTCTCTCTCTCTCTCTTTCTCTCCACCCTCTTTCTCTTCAACTAGAATGCCTCAGCCTCTTGCGTTGCCATGGGAACTCTTGAATGCCATGGTGATGATCCTAACCACTGCAGATCACCACAGAACAGTGTGTGTATGTGTGTGTTTATTCTAATGGTCAGTGTCAACTTTCAGTTGATGACTTTTCATAAAATGACACTGAACTGAAAAGGTCTTGGTTCTATTTGTGTGTGTATGTGTGTGTGAGACAGAGACAGAGAGAGATGGAGAGAGACAGACAGATAGAGAGCGAGAGCAAGAGAGAGAGAATTTAATGCTGTGTAACACTTCCCTCTGCTGGCAATCTCACATTACTTCATATGGTTATTGGTTATACTGTCTTTAGTAGGACAAAGATGAAAACTTGTTGAAAAGAGCACCATCTGGAGAGCTGATTAAAGCTGATTAAACTAGTTAAACACAAATTAAATAACACATGAATCAATATATAAACTTGTTGTTTGTGGCAGTTTGTGGCAGTGTTTAAGTCTCTGGCTTAAGGTTCACTTTCCTGGTGCATTTATTTGCACATGCCACTGCTATTTGCTATCTTATGTGCATCTTGGGAATTAAAAGTGGCATCTAGGTTTAAACAGAAATCAAACATACCTGTCCTGACCTGGTTTCCAGTCAAGTTGTAATGTTTAGTGATTTCAAGCACAATGATATTGAACACAATGACTAGATTCCTTCCTCTTGAAAGCTTTCTGCCATGGGCAGGATTGTTTCAATTATATCCTATTTAATAATTTAGAAAGTCCAGAATTCAAACACTAACTGTAATAGGAAAACTGGTTGGTGTCAATTCAATTCAATTCAATTTTATTTGTATAGCGCTTTTAACAACAGACATTGTCTCAAAGCAGTTAGAGCTCAGAACTCAATGTTGTCACATGGTGCTATACTCAGTTTAATTAAATTTTATATTATATAGGTCTTTCAACAATGGACAAAAAGCAACTTTTAAGAAACTCAGATATCAAATTTAAATGTATCCCTAATGAGAAAGCCAGAGGTGACAGTTTAAGGAAAAACTCAGATGAAATAAGGAAGCAACCTTGAGAGAAACCAGAGTCAAAGGCAGGGTTGGGAGGGTTACTTTACAAATGTATTCTGATACAGTCACTAATTACTTGCTACAAAATGTAGTCAGTAACTTAATCTAATTACCACAAAATGACAGCAATGTAACTGATGATGTTCTGTTACTTTCGGATTCCCTCAATACCAAATATGTGGATGATGACGGCATTTTCTCAGCTGGAAGGCAGAACTTGCACTGTACTGTGATGTTGTTCCCCTTTTCTGATTTAAAGACTAAATAATGGTGAAATTTCCACCCAGTGAACACATTTTATAATTTATAATGATAATGACTTGGTGACTGTAAAATTGGCTCTGATTTCACTCCAGACCAGAGTGGTGATGTAAGACTCGTGACGTATTGTGCGTACATGTATGTGGTTGTATATTGTTCTTTATTTAGGGCTGCAACTACCAATTATTTTTATAATTTTTTAATTCTTTTTTTACTTTATTCTTTTTAATTTGTTTATTTTCCTGATTATTCAATTAGTTTTATTTTTTAAATATATACAAAAGATATTTATTTTAAATATTTATTTGCAGCATTTTAATCAGCACTACTACAGAAGTTTTTCCTTAACTAGTCTTAATTAAACAGCAGGTCACTAATTACAGCATTATTGTCATTTATCAGATAATCTGTAACAGAATGAGAATATGATCAAGTGCTCAGGTGGCACTATGGAGCCTACAGCGGTTACTGTTAGCACTGTTTAATCACTTACCACACTTTTTGCAGCTGTGTCTCTGTATTTCAAGCCAAGATTTGTTCAAGTTTCAAACAGACAAATTCAAAATAAAGCTAAAATAAATATCAGCTGCCTGTTTCTCTCACTGAAACTCTCTGATGCTAAACTCATTTTGCTTGCTGTGTATGTGTGCAAGGGAAATCATTTTCAGCGTGTGGAATGGACTCCAAAGATTTGCATTTGTTTTCAATGCACGAGATTAGTGAATCTGATCTTTTTGGGATCGACTTGGGAAAGGAAAGCAGAGTCAGAAAAATAAGCTAGTTTAACTGTCTACTTTTTTAAGCTAATTGATTAAAAAAGGCTTCTCTAGTTGCTGCTTAACAAAACCTAACAAAACTGTTCTGGACAATTCCAGCAGGAACATCATGCTTCTCCTCACATTCCCACAAACCAATGATAATATTACTCACATTAATACAGGTTATGCCATGAGGCCAGCAGGGTAGTGTATAAAGAGTTTCATACTATAGAAAAGTCCAAGTGATGTTTCTGCTCCTCCATTTCACTCTAATGTGTGTTTATGAAGTGATGCAGTGCATGCACGGTGTGTCAATATAATGCAGTTCAACTAATAATGAAATTATTGGCAATTATTTTTATTATAAATTTTTATTGATTTTGTTGATTAGTTGTTGCAGCCCTTATGCATTTCATAATATTGTAATCCTGTAAATAATCCCCATTTTACAACTATTTAATCATGTAGTCATTGTTCTTAGCAACTGAAGTCTTACAAAAATAAAATAATTTCTTTGTACTGTAATTATATGTAGCAAAGGCTTTCTTCCTCTTATTTTTTTCTTATTGTTCTAATTCTTCTGAAAACTGTTTTTTGTTACATGCTTGAATTTGTACTAGCTTCATTCTCAGATTAGCAAAGCAAGCTAACTGTTCTAGCTTTGTGCACTCACCTGTTTCCTTCCTTCCATGTGTTATTGTTCAATTAAATTCCATTAAATTTTATTTGTATAATGCTTTTAACAACAGACATAGTCACAAATCAGATTTACAGAAATATATAAATTCCAGTGTTAAATTTAATGCATTTAATGAATTTATAAATGTACCCCTAATGAGCAAGCCAGATGTGATAGAGCAAGGAAAAGCTCCCTGTGATGACAAGAGAGGAACCAGGTACTCCCTTCTTTAACTGTGTGTTCAGTTAAAGTACAATTGTGTAGCCACGAGATTCTAGTTTTAGAATTTAGAATTTAAGTCTATTTTGTTGGTTATCAACTGATCACTGACAGAGACATGAATGCAAAACTGTTCATAGCAATTGAAGACCTAGAGTTATATTTTTGGCAGTGTCTCTTGTACATATTTAGTGAGAGGTTTTATATGACAAGTTAAGATGAAACCACATTTAGGCCAAAAACACCTTAGGCTTTGTCCAGGAAATCATTAGAACCAATCATTTGGATTTAACATTTTTCCTCATTGTACAAAATGTGCACAGAATTCAGAAAATCCATAGCTTTGTTGCACTGTTGCTGAAATTGTGGTTCTGAGTAACACATATGTAGAAAGGGTATGATCGCATGTGGCTTTGTAACTCGTTAGTGTTAATGCAAGTTTAGAACCTAATACTGCCCCAATAGGGCATCTGCCATAATTTAATAATGTAATAAAAAACTAGTAACAGGGTAGCAACACCATTAATCCACTTATTCCTAAAATACTAGGACCTGACAGGGTGAAACGCTGAGCAATGCTGTTGAAGTTACATTATCTTAAATGTTTGTGTGCACAAAAGAGCTTTCACAAAAAAGCTGAAATTAAAAAGTATATAGTTACTGGAATTAATCCATGGCATTCTTTTTTAACCCATTTTCTCCCAAGCTTGTCATTTGCACATCCATCAGCCAGCTCTCCCCTATCATACACCACTACCTACCCCAGGAGCCCAAAAGAAAAAACATGCTTCTTTCACACCTTCTGAAGCCTTGGCATCCTAGCTGCTGCTTATGATGCATCACAGGGAAGTGTATCACACTGAGGACAGCACTATCTGCCCTCTTCCACATACCTGAGCTTACAGATGTCCATGATTTGCTAAAGCCACTGACAGACAAGAGAAATTGCAACCCCTCCCACCCAGAGAGTTTTGTCCGAAGGTTTGAAGCCATTAGTGGAGAGAAAATTAGATGCTCACATTTGCTGACAAGTTATGAGAAAATCTTGTGGTTTGATTTATAATGCTTATCAGTTAGCCTGTTCCTATATAAGTAAGCAATTCTTGCCTTACCAGATAGCTGGCTGACATGATCATCAGATTGTAGTGTAAATCTGATATGAAGATCAGACATTTGTTCAGTTGCTCTATTATGAAGATCACAATGAAGTGTATTTGGGGTTATGGACCAATATGAGGATAAGACTATATAGTAATTGTGTTTTGCTTTCAGTATGAAGATCAGACGGTAGTGTACGGTACAGAGGCCGATATAAAGATCAGATTGTAATTTAATTTGGATTAGTTTCCAATTTGAAGACCAGATTATAGTGTACAAACAGAGTCCACAATCACAGCAAGGTGAATTCATGATATTTATTTTTCTACTTTATCACATGAAGTTGTGCCTTAAAATTTTTAAATAAATCTTCACTTCTTCATTCACTCATCTTTAGTCCATTTCACTTGTCCTTAGTCCTTTTTTTCCACAGTGACAGCTGAGAGAGAGAGAGACAAAGAGAAAGACAAAAAAGTAACAAAAAGACACAGACATTATAAATACAAAGAGATAGATAATAATGTAGGGATAGAAACTGTAGGAACAGAAGGAAAAAGCTTAGTGCAACACACATACACACACACACACATACCTCGGATCTCAAGCATACACGCCACCTCATCTTGCCCAAGCTCATTCACTGCCATGCAGCTGTATTTTCCTCCATCAAAGGTGCTCGGCTTGCGGATGTTCAATGTCAAAACTCCCTGATTGTTCTGCATCAGGTACTTTGGGTCATCACCAATTATCATCCTGTTCTTCATCCAGATAATCTTAGGCTGCACACACACACACACACACACACACATACACAAAATACATGATAAATATTGTACCAGAATCAAATGAAAAACTCTGAACATGAACCAGTGCAACTTCTGTATCAAATCCTCTGTTTCAGTTTATCCAATCACACACATTTAGGTAAATTATTTAGCTGAAGAAGCTAATCAGACCAGAGATTAGATACAGACAAAGCAAGAAAGATTGGAAAGGGGTGAGTATTCAGACTTTCATTGACCTTTTTTTCACTTTCTGCTCTGATTAATGAATTGATGACATGCTGTGTTTAAAACTTTGACACTGAAAACCTACTGTTTGAATATAAATAAACTGAGATGTGTGTGTTTATGCTACACTTCAAATATAAAACTAATGCACCTCACTAAGATTAAGAATGAATAGTAAAGAATTAAAAGGTACTGTTGACATTGCTATTGTTGTCACTGTGAGGTGCTCATCCATACCTTTAATTAAGTAAATGTATGTATATGTATGTATCTGTGGTTTTAGTTGAATAACTTTAACCTGCTGTGAGCTTACCAGATGCTGTTAAGTTTAATGCAGTTTATATTCCCCACTCCTGAACATTAGTTACCCTAATTAAAAACAGTCAGCATTAACTATGCTGAAGGAGTTTTTATAAGACCTGTGAGAATAAGGGAAGGAACATAGCAACATTTTAAAATAATTCAAATATGTTAACTTGGCCCTACAAAGAAGTGATTTCTCACAGGTCTTTCTCATGTCATCTCAGGGAGTTTTTCCTCACATCCATCACCTCAGCCTTGCTCATTAGGAATATATTTACAAACTTATTTTTTTATTCATTTCCCACAAAGCTGCCTTGTGAGAATGTCCATTGTTAAAAGTGCTATACACATAAAATTTAATTGAAATCATATTTGCTATTTAAAAAGACTAGCATAACAAGGTGTTCTTGCAAGTCATATAAAAGTATAAATATGACATCATCTTGTGAGTGTGTTTAAACTTGCTGAAGTAATGTGAAAACTGTGGCAACACTGGAGTTAAATACTACTGAAGAGCTGAATACTTTTGTATGTGTGTGTGTGTTTGTCTTGCCTTTGGAAATCCTTTCACTGAGCAGCTGATGGCAGTACTGTAACCCATGACCACAGACCTGTCCACTAATGGGGTGGTAAATTTTGGAGGACTGTTCATGTCTTTCTCTTTAAATGGAGCACGCTTACACTCCAGACCTACAGACAAACAGAGAGAGAGAAAGAGATGGACAGATACAGAGTGTGAAAGAGAAAGACAAAGACAGAGACAGAGAGTGTGAAAGACAGACAGAGAGTTTTAGAAAAGAAATACATACGTATTTCGATGACGTCATTACGATGACGTAATGGCGGCGCGACCGCAGCTCGCAGCGGCCCCTCCGGATCCGAAAATTGTGCTTTTTTGTTTTATTTGTTTTATTTTGTTTTATTTTGTTTTTCTTGGCATGACTCCGACGGCACATGGACACCAAACAAACGGTGTTCAT
>JAQQZR010000516.1:0-14204 GCA_030068235.1 Notoglanidium macrostoma | reverse complement strand
CGCATTCACACCTATGGGCAATTTAGAGTAGCCAGTTGACCTAATTTGCATGTCTTTGGACTGTGGGAGGAAACCCATGCGTGAGAACGTGCAAACTCCACACAGAAAGATACCCTGGGTGACCCGGGGATCGAACCCAGGACCTTCTTGCTAGGCAACAGTGCTAACAACTGCACCACCGTGCCACCTATTATTATTATTATTATTATTATTAAAAATTACATGCAACTTAAAATCCATTATTGGGCATCTATTCTTATACCTCTCGATATCTGATGCAGTGGTTTTCAATCCTACCCACAAAATTCCTAATACCACTTAATCACTTCATCTTGAGGTTCGGTCAAGTATCAAATTTGCCTCTTTTTTGCTGGAATGAACGCCTGCAGCCGTACTGACCGTTTGTGGGTAAGATGGCTGTGGCTGTTGTGCATTGTAGCTGCTGAGATGAAGTTTCAGATAAACAGATAAATCCAAGTTATTTCAATCGTGTAGAAAAGCAGTGAAGAGATTAAATGGTTAAGAGGCCACAGGAACTCAAGAAACCTTTGTACTCCAACCAGCCAGATATTTCCAGAAGTGCCAAACTGCATGAAAATGATTAATATGATGAAATTCCTGTGTCGGTCCACTTAGCGAGTGTTTCAACCTCAGTAAATGAACGATACTGTTGACATTGATCCTTGTATGACCATGACACGCTGCATAACATTCATTCATCGGCATAGAAAAATGTCATCAATATTATTATTACAGAAAAGAAAAATGACACTCGGCACCTCAGTAATAAGGTTTCCTGCAGTGTTGATTTCCACTGCAGCATTACAGTACATTTACACTAATAGGCCAATTTAAAAAATTCATGATGAAGGAAGAAAAAGTGAAGAGAGAATTTGTTGTATTCATATTATTTTATATTGAGCCTTCTTGTCTCACGTGCTCATTTACTGTATTTATCTGCATGAGCAGCAGCATTTGTGAAGATATTATTCCATTGTGCTTATTCTTTTAGCTATGTCTCATAAATGAACATTTATGCATGGGCATGTATTGCAGAAAACAGATGAAGGCTAAACTCTGGCTCTGTGAATAAACAGTCATGATCATGACAGGCATAATTTGAACCCTTAAGACTAGCCAAGAATTCTAGGCAGTCTATAAAAACAGGATAATCAAAACACTATAAGGGCCACATAAACACCTGTCATACAAACAAAATGTTCTCGAGGGATTTATTCAGGAAACCAAACATCTGACAGGCTGTACTCCTTTTCCCATATATTCATTATATCCCAACGAGTGGTTTAAAAAAAATGACTGATTTATCACGTCATCCTCCCAGCGAAACACCCGAGACTGTGCAGAGCTCATGGAAACATCTACTGGGGTGTGTCTTTCCTTGCCCACGATAAGAACATTATGAGTTCTAACTCCGAGGTCAGCTAGAGAAACCGTTGAAGAAGGCACGTAACCCTGAACTTCTCAAGTGTATAAAAAAGTCAAATAAATAAATACAAATGTAAGCTCATATAAATAGACATATCTAGTCAATACTATTCATTGGGAAATGTATATCTGGATTCTCATCTATGTAAAATGTATTTAAGTGCTTACAACTTAAACTTTTTATGAATTCTGAAATAGTCACTAATTTACATTGAGGTCTCCAGCATGTTAGAGGACACTTACAATATTAGAGATAAATTCAGTGCATGTTTCTATCCAAAGGCACTCAATAAAAAATGAAGAAAATTGTAAGTAACCTATTTTACATTGTCTGAGTTCCAAGGTCCCAGAAGGTCAGGCAATCAGATTATAAGATGAATTTTTAAGACAACTTAAAAGAGAGTAGAACACTGCGAACTGACAAGGAAAGCAGATCAGAGATCAGATTAGAGGAATGAGAAAAATTGGTTCTCTTAGTCATTCGCAGTAGACAGTAATTTCACTATGTAAATACCTTGTTATGGTGGCATGGTGGTGCTGTGGTTAGCACTGTCGCCTCACAGCAAAAAGGTCCTGGGTTCGATCCCCGGGTCACCCAGGGTGCCTTTCTGTGTGGCATTTGCATGTTTTCCTTGTGCATGCGTGGGTTTCCTCTGGGTGCTCCGGTTTCCGGTGTAGTTTGTCTGTGTTGGCCCTGTGGTGACCCAGGGTGTACCCCGCCTCTCGCCCGAAGATGCTGGGATTGGCTCCAGCTTCCCCGCGACCCAGATGGATAAAGCGGTATAGATAATGGATGGATGTATGGATGGATAATAATAATATGGTAGCATCCAGCAAAGCAACAATCCAGAGCAAAATAGTTTGTCATGACCAGCACCATCTCCAGACATGAGCATCTGATAGATATCCCAAATGCTCACCATTATTCAAAGAGGCCAAACACAGGTTGGGGTGGTGGTGGTGGGTTTTTTAGGTTGGGGTGTTAAATTGCACTCAGGGGGCTTGAAATTTATGTCTGATGTAAAAGTAAAAGTGACATTGCTGCGATGTCAGAAATACGTCAACACAACACTAAGTGGCTTTTTTTGCAAGGGAATCGAACAGGAAACCTTCCCAAACACAGGGATAACACGAACTCCACACTGACAGCATCCCAAGCTCAGGATCAAACTGGATACACATCCTATCAATACAAAATGAGCACTTTACTAAATGCAATTTGCTGTGCAATATACATACTGTTACATTAAGCAAGCTTCCACTTCTTTTTTATTAAGGTTCAATTTCAGTATTCTCTAAACTATAGAGGTTTATTTTCTCTATAAAATAGAGTCTCAATCTTATTGTCGTAGCATCTCTTCTGCTTATAAATAAACGATAATAACATGAAAGTTTTGTCATTTTAAGCTGTTTGGTGTATAATGGGGAATTTGTAAACAGTGGCAAGTTCCGCATTTTTGCTCATTATGAATATTGTTTTGGCTCTGAACATAATAATTAGTCTGTACATTTAAATTACAAATGAATCTAACTACATGCATATCTGATCCATGTAAAATAGGGCAATAATCCAGCGTTCACACACCCAGAATGGGCAGTAGAAAATCTTAAAATATAAAATCTTCTATAAGAATAAAAGAAATAAATTCATTCCTGTTATGTTTTTATTCAGATATATTCTGCAATATAGTTCAGTAGTAATTCACACAAGATATATTATTAAACCTATTCGCAGGTGCTGCTTTTAGTTAAGGACATAAAAAAAAAAGAAAGAAAAAGATTGAGCCATAACTCAGGGCAGAGCTGTCTGCTAAAGTAAGCAGTGTTTTATGAGATTGAGCTTGGCCCTCTGCGGAAGGTGGAGAATGAAAGGGCAGTGCTGATCTCATTTATCTCCTCTACTTTCATTGTGTGCTCTTTTGTTTATGTTTTAAAAATGTACTTAAAGCACATCAATGTAACCGAACCTATTCCTTACACTGCAACTTCGGGAGCGTCACTCTGCGAACTTAATATTCATCAGTTTTATTTAGTAAGTATGCACCTTATGTAACTCGCTATTCACACAATTATCAATCCTGAGGTCTATAAATTGAGCACTGTAGACTTCATAAAACAATCTGCTCCTTTCATTTGTAAAAAGTTAGAGGGGAAGTATGAAGGGACGTTGCCATAGTAACAAGCTCTATTTCCCAGATCAAATGAAGAGAAATACAGGGAATTGTTTGCGGTATTTCTTGGCCACTAGGGTACATAATTTGTACACTTCCTATTGTGGCAAATTATAAGATACACTTTCAGACAGTAAAAAAATAATGAATTACATCACAGCGCTTTAGATTTAAGCAGCATCTTCATCAGACATGATCTTTTATTCCATTTAGATAAATATATAAGAAATGCATTCTTAAAGACATTCTTCTGTCCTTGAATGAATTTTAGTGGTCATCGTTTGTCTTTCCTATAATCTCTTTTTTTTTTCTTCAAAGAAAAGTTCTGTACAAATGCTAATGGTGATCAGGCTACATTCCAAAGACAGCCCTTAAAGCCAAAGGCTCCGCTACATCAAGCACTGTCAGGTAAGAAGGATGGAAATGAAAAAGGGAGGTTTATTAAAGCAGGCAGGCAAACACAGTCCAAAACACATCAGCAAAGGGAAAGTCCAAATTACATGCAGTGGTCAAAACACTCAGCAAACAGAGTAATCAGAGGCTAGGCAGTAATCCCAGTCAAAGTCCAAAAATAATAATCAAAATCCAGAGAGACTAAAGGCTTGGTGCACACGTGAAAACACAACACGACACTTCACAACAAACACACTCAACAAAGGACCTTAAATAAAGTGAGCAGTGATTGCAACGAAATATAAAACAGGTGCAAACAATCAATAATCAGGAGAATGGGAGCAGGGAGGTTCAGAGGAGTGCTGGGAGATGCGGCCCTCATCCGCCATGTTTGGATGCCGCTGAGACTGCTGGGAAATGGAGTCAGTGGAGCGCTGAGACCGGGAAGCATCAGTGATGACGTGACAGCACGAGGTTATTACTGAGTCTTGATGAAATCCATTTTAAATCACGTCAAATCGTGCATGAATAATACAGATGTGACATCTAAAATTGCAAATGAAATCCGTAACATGCTAATTCTTCATGGAGTTTATGAGAAAGTATAAATGTAAGAAAAATGTATACGTATGAGGCTAAATAACTAAATAAGTCACTATATTATCCCATATATCATCCGTATTGTTATTTGTGTCTGGATTTGGGAGCGTTTATGTGACTTTATTATAAATGCAGAAAGACAGAGAAAAGAAAGACTGACAGGCTCAAACAGTTGCATTAGAAATTTGCAGCAAAACAACGGAAGCATAGACGCATGAAGAAAGAAAGACTTTTTACAGACATTAATCATACACACCGAGCTTCCTAAACTGAGGTTTAAAATGCCTTTCAAATCGATTTTGTCATTCAGTCACTCCACACTCGTGCTTCTAAGCTCAGATGACAGCCAGGCTGATCTGCAGAAGCCATTCCTGTAATCCTTTGATATACTTAGAAATGCATTACAGTAAGAAACAGTAACCTAATTTATTCCTCAGCGCTGTTGTTTCCTCGAATCCGAGAAGGTGCTGATTAATGACAGCACGGCTCAGCAGTTCCGACTGCAAGAGCAGGATTACGTAAATGTGTTTGCTCTAATGTTATTGCTTCTGTAGTAACAGCTCGTACACAGGGATTTGTATGGCAGACACGCCATATAAACAAATTAAAAGAACATGTGTAATTGTTGATATGGTGAAGTTTCCTGTAAGGAAATATTTATTTAGCATTTTTGGAAGTCAGTCAGTGCTTTAGGAAAGTCAGAGGTTTCCACCACAGGACAACATTTTTGTTTTATTAGCTACTAAAGATGGAAAAATATTGATGAAGAGGGATCCAGAGCCTACCCCAGTAATAATGCGAGACTTCACCCCATGTTAGTCCTTAGTTGTAGTGTTGGTAATAAATAGAATCAAACGCTTTGGGATGGACTGTTATTGGACAACGATCGCCTTCGTGGTCGTGCCAGGCCACATCATACCATCCTGCTGTGACAGCATGTCATGTCATATTCCTTATGTAACTTATAGTAATAAATGTTTTCTAATTATCATTAGGCAATTAAAGAAAGTGAAAATGGGACTGCATCTTTTAAATCTCGAAACAGCAAATTTTTATGTTTATTTAGTAAAAACATACACCATGTAAGCCTAGTGACTAGTGAGAATTTTTTAAAGGAGGGTCTGGGCAGTGATGTCGACTGATAAGATTGATGATGAATGTGTGTGAGTACTAATATACTCCTAAGGAGGAATCACCTAAGGAGATGGAATGGTCAAGTTAAAGATGAATTGTTTTGATAATTAAATCTGCGATATTGAAACCTGTATTAAATTTGATTAGTGTTTGCTTCAGAGGCAGAGGGCCGCATTGAAATGACTGAAGTCTGTGGTGAATTTAAAGCTCAGATCATTTAGACAATAAACCGTAAATACTGTAAATTTTGTAAATGTATAGTAAATGCATGACCAATTTTACTTCCTGCTTGTTCATGATATTCCACTTCGCTTTTCATGACACACCCATTACTATTAATGGCTAAGGGGTCTGTGTACATTATATACCAAAATAGTTTTTGCTTTGTAACTAAGCCAGCAACCAGGATGTATTTTTCTAGCAGGGAAAAAGAAACACAATTGTCCACTTGCTGTAATAAATTTTCAATAAATTACAGAATGCTCCCCTAACCATTAAGATTCATTTTAGTTTTTCTACTACTGCTACTACACCACAGCGCCTGTTGAAACCTTCATATTAAATTGGATAGGAAAGCACTTAGCTAGTTGTTGTCCTGTGATTGACATGCCTATATAACACTAATGCTCCACTGGAAAACCCGTTGACTTCGCATTACTAATTCATTTTCCTCAACCAAAGACATCTGAAATATTTCTCAGGAATTCAATAATAAATGAGATTTATGCCATCCATGCTGCTACTGTGTCACTGTCACTCTCTGCAACACAGCAGAGGAATTGGCATGCTAATGAATTCAACCTGCTGTGATTGACAGCTGACAATAAGGATTATTATCACTGCAATATTTCCATAATTTCAAAAGAGATCATCATAATTTAAATGCGAGCCTTCTCCTGCATCAGTACAGACTCATCTATACAAAGGTATTGCACATCCATGATGCCCCTTAGCATTTCGGTTTTTATTGCTCAGTACCAAGCCGGCTCCAGGAGTGCCATTTTATACTCTTAAAAGCTGCACAATGGCGCATTTTTCATATTTACTCTGCTGAGTCCACACACATTCTGTCCTTCCTTGTGTTTGTGTAGATAGAGTGGAATTAGAGCAGGTGGAGCTTTTCTAATCCTTTCTATTAAACTAAAATCCTTGAGAGGTGCAGTGACAAGAGACACGAGGTCAGCTTTCACGAGCTCTGTTGTTCACATAAAAGGATGTTCGCTCGTTCACTGCTGCTGTTATCGATGGAAAGCAGTTTATATGAATTATAGTACAGAAAGAAATGTTGATACAATGAAAATCTGTTTGCAATTTGCACCAATTTATAAGATTCCGCATGGAATGTGGATTTGGCATATTTTACTGTGTGTAAATATTTTACGCTACTGTGTGTCAGTAGATCAGATCTATCTTTCTGATGCTTCATTTAGATTTTGTTCAGCTCTAAAGTTCATACCTCTCCTCACTCCTGGTATATTGTAATTCAGTGTTTCTGCTCAATTTGGTATTCTGTGTTTTGCACTGATCCTGAACGGAGGTTGACATATTGCATCCTGATTGAGTAATGATATGATATGAATGACCTAGGTCTTTAGCTGTATGCTGTCTTTAAATGTATAATTGCATTTTGATAATTTGATCTTTATTTGATAATAAATGATCTCACCTTTGATTGCCCAAATACCTAAAGTGCTTTTCTAAATTTACATGTGAGAATAAATGTGGCACTGGAAAGCTGTGTATGAATTGTAACTGGGCTAACATACATACGTAGTGCAAATGGTTGTAATTATAATTAATACTGCAATTAATGATATTAATTAACAGAACAAGTTTATTAATGCTTAACACTTACATTTAGTAATGGCTGTGTACACATGACTGTTGTTTGTTAAGGAATGCACCTATATTTTTTCAGGTTGCTTTAAGTATTAGCTCCTGCATTCATTAATCACCATTCACTTATTAATGTATGCCTGTTTGTGCACCATATTTGAAATAGTAAACTATTTGCTCCAGCTGTACGTATTATCAAAAATGTTTAATAACAAACGGCTTAAAATCATTTTGAGTTTTATTACTAGAGCACCAGATTCCTGTTCTTTTATTTATGTCTTTATTATTGGATCTGTTGTCGTACATTATGCCATATTTTATATTGCTTTAAATAATAAACAGTGCGGTGCAGATGTGGCCTGAGAAATGTTTTCAGCCCTTTTATGAAGCTTTCTGAAGCATTACACTATCCTCTAGGTGGCACAGTAACAGCAGTTCATCGTTCAGAATCACAAATCACAACTGCAGGCTGAAGTCTCAGTTCAGGAAAATGATGTCATTGACAATGACAGTGTCAGCTCCCAGACTCGATGTCCGTGCCTCTTGTTAGTAGGCTAATAAACACATTTTGTAACTGTCCTTTCTTCCAAGCAAAAGGCTGTTTTTTTTTTTTTTTTCAAAAGCACCCACATTTATTAAGCCTATTAGAATATGCTTTTTATGCATATTTACACTCTAGTTTTGCGAGGATAATTCTGTTGGGTCAAAAAACAGAAATCAGACGTTCAATATGTTGGTTCTGAGCTGCAGTGGTGGGCTTAAAACACTCGTTGTGAATAATTACGGACACCAAGAATAGTTCAGCGCTTTCTGTCCCAATAACCAGCCTAATCCACAACAAAGTTATGATTCCTGGAATGTGAACGACGCTATGCTATGCGACGCCTGTCTAAAAAGAACTACGGCATTGGATGATGCTGGACATGAGATGAGTATTATGAGTAAAGGCAGCATTATTAAGCTGTTAAATCCTTGTTTATTGAAATCAAGCTTATTTCAGTGTTGCTTTGCTCAGTCCTCACTTGAGTAGTAGAAATGCATTAGTTAGGCCTTCCAGTAGCTTTCACATGCAGCCTGGAAGGAGTGCAATTTGCTCATGCTATTTGTTTCCAAGTGTCCGTTTTTTTTCTTCGTACTACCACTGAAATATTGGCAGAGAAATATATTTGCTCTAAATTCTTTCCACCACCTGCTTATTTTTACCACTAAAAATCAATATGAAATCTGTAAAGTGAAAAGTGAAATTGTATGTCATTGCAAAAGCATCAATGTTTTCCTGTGAAACAAGCCTATTGTTACATCTCATTCCTGCTACTAAAATAACATGTTGCTTGTTTGTTCTGTTAATGTTGGCTATTGGTGTAATTTAGCCTCCGTAGGGGACTTCTTACAAACACTCCCTTTGACAACCAGCCCTAATGTAGTCCCCAAGAGGAGTCACGAAATTCCTCCAGGGCACATTTGGCCAAAACATTTCATAATCTGACAGCCAGCTACTGGAAGAGGATTATGGATAGCAATAACAAACTGTCTTCCCTTCTCTCTTTTTTTTAATAAATAAATTATTATGTACACTTGTGGAATGTTGCTTTATTTACTGTGTATTTTTGCTAATTTATTACGTGCTTAAAAGGTCTATGTTTCCCATATTTGTTTCACTCTCATCCTGTGAAGGATACATGTACACCAGCACCACACACCAGTATGCAGTGTCATTGCTATCCTGAGAATTATCCACCACCCAAATACTGTGTGGCCAGCAGTGGTGCATTTTCACTGATGACTGTACCTGATAAAAATGGCCATTAAGTGTAGCAATCAGGTAGGTGTACACAAACTGATGGCAGTGTACTACAGCCATCCATCAATCCATCTACACCGCTTTATCCGTCTGGGTCATGGGAAAGCTGGAGCCAATCCCAGCATTTTCGGGCGAGAGGCGGGGTACACCCTGGGCAGGTCGCCAGTCCACCACAGGGCCAACACAGACAAACAGCCACACACGCTGAGAGTACATTTTCTGAAATTTACTAAGTCATGGATTATCCCCGTACCTACAGGCCTGGGACAGATGAGAGGAAAACAGACATGTCTTTGTTAGGCTGTGGAGGCATTTTCTTGGCATGGTTTGGGTTCACTTAACCCCTTAAAGGGAAGGGACACTGCAAATCAATAGAGTTCTTCTGATCTTTCGCCTATGCTGAAACATTTCCATCCTGGTGCGAGTGGTCTCTTCCAGGATGACCCTGCCTTTACACACAGGACACGAGGGACCACTGAATGGTTTGATGATTCTATGGCCTTCATAATCATTAGATCTAAACACAATCAAACACTTACAGTAGATTTTGGACCAATGTGTTAGACAGCGCTCTACACCAGCATCATCAACACACCACTCGAAAGAATATATTTTGAAAAAATGTTATTAAATCCTCCAGTACATTTCCAAAGAGTTGTAGATTCTATGCCAAGGCACATTATAGCTGTTTTGGTGTCTCATGGTGGCCTATTATTGTACTTGTTGGTATTTCCATTCATTTATTATATTATATTCTGGAAGTATAGTATAGTATAGTATAGTATAGTATAGTATAGTATAGTATAGTATAGTATAGTACAGTACAGTACAGTACAGTGTACTATAGTGTAACAACTATACTCTACTATGCTATACTACATATAGTATAATAAAACCCCTTTCAGATAATAATTGATTGATTGTTTTATAATAAAATTTCATCAGATGAGATTTTATGGGAGTTGTGCAGATGGGTGAAAGCATTTAAATATTGATTCTGCTAAAGAGTATTAAGAAATTAGCTTTCTGGGCACTGAACTGATCATAATTAACCATGTTTTATGATTATACACCTAACAGAGTTAGATTCTGACTTGCTACCGTGTGGTTGCTGAAAACCAAAGTATCTTTAACTGAAGTGGTGGACTTATGTCCTGCTTCGTCTTCACTTACTTGAGAGAAGAACCATAGGGTTGCCAATTCAACCCTATATTCAGATGACAATGTTACACTATAAGCCATAGTCAAGACGGTAATGTTGTAGTAACAGCAAATATATTTATTATTATTTATTATATTAGACCGCAATATCAGTATATCCTGTCTCTTTAACCACAATCCTTAAAAAAATGATTTATATAGTGTTTGTTATAACAGAAGTATGCTATACTTCTTCCCATAGTCAGTATGGAAATGATACCATATCCATCCATCCATTATCTACACCGCTTTATCCATCTGGGTCGCGGGGAACCTGGAGCCAATCCCAGCATCTTCGGGTGAGAGGCGGGGTACACCCTGGGCACGTCGCCAGTCCACCACAGGGCCAACACAGACAAACAGTCACACACACCTATGGGCAATTTAGAGTAGCCGGTTGACCTAATCTGCATGTCTTTGGACTGTGGGAGGAAACCGGAGCACCCGGAGGAAACCCACGCATGCACGAGAACATGCAAACTCCGCACAGAAAGACACCGTGGGTGACCCGGGGATCGAACCCAGGACCTTCTTGCTGTGAGGCAACAGTGCTAACTACCGCACCACCGTGCTGCCTATGATTAATTATGCGTAATTATCATTACTAATATTTTGTTCTACTTGACAAGAGTTAATTGCTAAAACAGTTTTGTCATGCCCTAACTTTCGCATTTTCATCTCAGGTCTGTTTGGTGAATCTAGTGAAGCTAATAGAGAAAATATTAATCCTTGTGCCAGCTGCCGTGTCTTGTCTGGAAATCACAGCCTGCACGCAAAAAAGCCTTTAAGACCAAACACTATGTTAATGGCATCTAATGATTGGTTTATTGCTCTATTGATTTATCTGTGGTTTAGGTGTGGCTGTAAACATCATGAAAGAGATTCATAAAAGATGAAACGGGGCTTATAAAGCATGATGGTGTTCAATTAAACCTGCAGTTCGATTTCTGTATGAGCCATAGGCAAGTCTTTTATTGCAGATTAGTATTTTATACTGCTGTTAATATTTATGCACACTTACATCACTTCTCTTATTGCTTTTATGTAGATAGTTACCAAGCTATGCACTGTAATTTTTCATCTAAGCCTTTTAAGATTTTTAAATGTTTGCACCAGGGCTAAGCTGGTAAATCAAATAGATTATTCAAAGTGCAACAAGATGCAGTGACGTTCCAGCTAGGGAGATGAATTTCTCTGTGAAATTCAAAGTCTTTATTTCTTTATTAGTACAATGTTGATTGAAGCTTAAGCCCTGTCTGAAAATCAAATTGAACATATTAGTCTGTATGGATGTTTGAGCTCTCAATAGCAAGATTTAACGGTCGTATATAGTTTGGATTCATAGAGCTTGTTGTCGCCTAGATATTAGAGGAGACAGCATACCAGAAATTGTTCTTCCACTGAGAAACGTCAAGTAGAATGTATGACTCTATCCCATTTGCTTTGGAAGTTTATTTTTTCCCACGATTCCCTAATAAATAGTTCTTAAGCATTGCTTTCGGCTATTCTGGTCAGATATCCGAAGAAGGACTCAGTTCAAACTATGCCAAAATGTGAGCGTCATTGAAATCCATTTTCCTTCACATGAAGTGGATTGGCTGATGAACAGGTAGAGCCATCAATAACCAATTGCAGTCCAATAACAATATTTGCTTCATGTCTTCATTTCTGGTCGAAACACTAACAGTCATGAGGTATCGCACGCAGCAGGTGTAATGTACGGTTTATTATTTGCAGAACTCTGACATACCTTCCTGGCTTAATGCCATGCTGGCATTTTGGTCGATAACTGGAATGTAAACAGTCTTCAGAAGTCTTAATGATGTGGGAGCTGCTTGTTTAGCAGGCTGACAAAAGACAAACAAAAGCATGACCAAAAGGCTTGGCATAAATTGTGAAAACAGGTTAACACTTCGCAACATTCACAAACATCTAAAGAGCTAAATAATGTGGCTGTGAATACAAACTAAACTCAAAACAGGTGCAAACAATCAATAATCAGGGGACTGTGAATGGGGAAGAGTAGAGGAACGCAGGGAGACGCAGTCCTCACCGGCCATGTTTGGAGACCTCCAAGTGGAGTGCTGTGACACGGAGACAGGTGGCAGAGGTGGATTGCTTTGCTAATCATCTTGGGCATCATTGATGCATTCTCTCTTAATCAAATGTGGACTTTTTTCCACATATTTACTTAAATATCTAATTTTGACATTGATTTGACTTTATTATGACACATGCTTCATTTAGTATATTTCACATTACACTATTAAAAATAAAGGTGTCATAAAAAGTTATTTAAAGAATCAGCATAGAAAAAACACTTTTGGTTCCCTATAGGACCATTTATGATTCCTTAAAGAAAGTTTTCTTGTTGCTAAAAAAAATGGAATAATAACATTTCACCATAAAACATCCTTATACATTCTGGGAATACAAACAAAAAATGATTTAAAAGGTTCTTTATGGAACAAAAAGGTTTATATTCCATATTAACACACTTCTTTGGCACCTTTATTTTTAGAATAAAGATGCAGAAGAGAAATGTTTAGCTGCAAATATTACATTAGACTGTTTAAATACATTTTTAGTGATCAGACTTGTATTTCTTCTACTTATCTCATTGAATGTCTGATTAATTTACTTCCAATTACTTACATGTCTAATCAAATTTATCAGCCCTCAATTAATAAATACTAGTCCTTTAAAATGGTTAAACAAACATCATGTTAGCATCAAATATATGTCCTGTTTTACAGTTTTTGCACATGGAATAGATGACCAAAAATGTCTTATCAAATATCTCCCTTCTATGAGTGTATAGTGTTAAATTACCTTTTGCTTGGCTTGCATCCTTTTTCAATGATTCACCATGTAGCTCTGTTAGTGAGCCAACTGGGAGATGGAATAGATATTCAGATAACAGTAGAAGAGGAAAAAAAGGGTGTCCAGGTCACATGAATATGGAAATTTATGTACAGAATTCCCAGGAAGGCTTGTCATTTGCAATGTGCTCAGCTGGGGTGCTTCAGGGCTCGATGGCTCGGTCTTGCTGTGTCACACACTCCACGAGAACGTCTCATCTCACTGTTTCCTTTCCTTCAGTCCTGATTTCATAATGCTCAAAATACACTGGACGAATTAATTCAATTCAACCAGTGTGTTAAATATAATCTGAACGAGTCTGACTTTCAGAAGTAAAAAAATCTGAACAAGCATGGATTGCCTTTTTTAAAATTATTATTATTATTGGTTTCTCGCTTCCATGTACACTGCTTAGTCAGGAAGGATGAGTCACCGAAGCTATTGTAAATGTTTTAGCGAAGTATACAGATTGCCAATATACCCTGTGGATATGTCTGATACACGACTATATCTAAAATCTCATTTTCCCCTTCTTGTTCAGCCACTTGATATTCGAGAAGACATTGCAGCCTTTAAACTGAATCGATGACCTTTACCATTCATGCTGAACAGGGCACTTTAAAGCCATTGTATGTGTACCATGCCTCTTTCATCTAAAAAACAGACACTGCCCTTTACTTCATCAGCTTAATCCAAAGTCATTTGTATAGTGTGTGTGTGTGTGTGTGTTTGCATCTGCACAGGTGAGGACTGACTTCAGT
>JAQQZR010000515.1:1303-14207 GCA_030068235.1 Notoglanidium macrostoma | reverse complement strand
CAAAAAAGTTAAGTTTTAAAAGTTTTAAAGTTTTAAAAGTTTAGTTTTAGTGTGTTCAATAAATGTTTATCCTGTTCGGCCTGCGACCTAAAGTGTGTTTTGGATTTTGTGCAATTGAGTTGGACACCCCTGGTCTAGATGGCCGTCATTACTTTCATCAGTGAAAATTAACAAGCTAGATAGCTTTTTGTGCAAAATGGTAGACGCCACATGATTTTGGATCAGGTGGATCAGTCTTTTGATGATCTTACTTAGGAGGAGAGACTGAGAATTAAACAGGAGGCCAGAGCAACAGATAAAACAGAACTCACACAGATATACAGTGATCAGCTATAACATTAAAACCACCAACAGGTAAATAGAATAACATTGATTATCTTGTTACAGCGGGGCCTGTGAAGGGGCAGGATATATGAAACAGCGAGTGACTTGTCAGTTCTCAAAGTCGATGCGTTGGAAGCAGGAAAGAGGTGAACGTAAGGAACTGAGTGACTCTGACAAGGGCCAAATTGTGATGGCTAGATGACTGGGTCAGGGCATCTCCTAAATGGTAAGTCTTGTGGTGGTGGTGTGTTTCCATTATGCAGTGGTTAGTACCTACCAAAAGTGGTCCAAGGAAAGATGACCACTGAATTGATGACCAGGACATGGGCGCCCAAGGCTCGTCGACGTACCTGGTGATCAAAGGCGAACCTGTCTGGTCCGATCCCACAGAAGAGATACCGTAGCACAAACCTCTGAAAAAGTGAATGCGGGCTATGATAGAAAGGTGTCAGGACACAGTGCATTGCATTGCGGCTTGCTGTGGATGTGACTGCATAGCTGCAGACCAGACCAGACCAGTGCCCATGTTGACTCCTGTCCAAAACTGAAGGAGACTTCAATGGGTACGTGAGCATCCAAACTGTACCGAGGCGCAATGCAAGAAGGTGGTCTGAGGGGGTATTTCAATAACTGATACCTGTGGTTTGGCAAACAAAACAAAACAAAACAGTAGCTATTACTGGTGTAATCATAGTAGCCAACATTTTAGGTGATTGTGTTGCAGTTTGGGGGAAAAAACAATCAGATTGCATTTCATTTTTTATTCTTAGTTATTTGATTAAGATTGCAAAGTGGATGTCTAACGTGATCTGCGTCCTTGCAGACAAATTATGATGCAGACATGATGACCGAAGTGGGAAACAGGAAGCAGGGTCAGAGCACGTGCAGGACAATAATACTACTGATTAATTATATGACAATCTTGTTGCTGATTGGAGCAAGTGGCGGTGTTCTAACTGCCCCCAGTCTCCTCTATCGGTATCGGCATCGGTATGCTATGTCTGGTATCGGATCGAAAGGTAGCTAAGTCAGTGTTTCCTGGTTACCGTTTCCAATGAAGCGCGACTGCGTGACGTCGCAGCAGCAGCGCGGCAGATGCACGCGGACTGGAATTAACGTTAACTGTCCGAGCGCGCGAGAGACCGAGGGAGAATCCCGAGCAGGAAGCATGCTCTGATTACAATGCACGGACTTTTCCCTGTGGTGATGGAAAACCGTTTCGTATAGCCTGCTCGGTAAGTTCAAACATTTCTCTCCGCTGCGGCTTTGTGTTTAAAGTTGCTTCGTTTAGCGGCGGTTATTGTCGTAAACGCAATAGATTATAGACAAAATAATAGAGGAGGGGGAAAATTACAGCCCACGTGAGCCACTACAATAATGGGGGAAAAAAATACACTGGACATGACTCGCAATTCTCACAAGTTTACCGGTGTCCCAGATTATTGCTCTCGCACGCGATATTAGTGGCATTGTTCCTTTTCGTTGCGCGCGCCTTGCCCGTTCATTTCGGCTGCAGACCGACAGCACGTGACGTGTGTTACACAGACAGGCAAGAAGAGCATTGTTATAATTAACATTTCAATTTTAGGTTATTCGACTGATGAGACCAAAAAAACAGAATGCACAGAATATAGCAAAAAAAAAAAAAATAGTTTGAAATAAAATGTGTACGTTTGATCCTAGAATAAACCCAGCTTTATTTTGCCAGTACAAAGCTTGACCTCAGCTATAAATAGACATAATGTGCTTAATGGATGTAACCTAGATTCTATTTGTGGCAAAAAAAACCAAAAAAACCCATATGCATCCTATTGACCTTGGGCTGTTGCATAGTAAACATATTGTTCCAGGTCTATTTCTGTTCATTGAGGGATTATTCATCTACTGGATAGTACCAGTCATTTAATAATGCACCTCAGCACTGGCTTCGATATTGTGGACGAGCCTTGTAACAAATCATACATGAATCAGATTACTGTTTGCATTTTAACTCCATCCTTGTTATAGCATTAATGCACGTTCACCTTACAATACACGTGCATTTGTAGGAATGTAGTTACTGACTCTGGTCCATCTGTTGCTGTGTACAATTTCTCAGTCCCATGGTGCAAAGACTGATGTAGACATGGATAATAAGAATACGCTTTATGTAAAATGTCGTTGCTGTGCCGAGCTGAGAATGGGCCACACAATTATATCCGACATGTATTTATTTTGTCATTTTTATTTTACAAGGTCAAAACCTTGTCCAGCGCTGAAGTGAATTTCCAATCATTTAGCTGTGTACAGGTCACCTGAATTCCGCTACAACGGATGTATGGCTTGCTGAATAAGATTTATAAGCTTGTCATGCTTATATTTAATAAATTAGTTTATTGATCGTTTGTGGTGTGTTTAGATCTTTGACATGTAACAGGATGACTTAAGTTGATGAGTCAAATTAGGGTGATATCAAGTTGAAATAAGAGCAGCGATCCACAAATAATGCACTGTTAAGTTAGCGTAGTGTAATATGTTCAGTTCAAAGTTCTGTACTAGGTGTATGTATGAAATATAACTGCGATATGAGGTTTTGTCTGTACCGTAGAGCTACATGATTCTTGATTTAAAAAATTTATAAATAAAAGGCTTGTACCTGAGATCGCAATATTCACTTACCAATTTTGTAAGGAACAATACAGTATATGCTGTAAACACTCTAGGGCCTAAAGTTTGTGGACACCTAACCATCACATCCATGCAAACGTCAAGAATGTATTTGTTTGAGGTAGTATTACAGTTTCCCTTCACTGGACCGAAGACGCCCGAACCTGTCCCAGCATGACCATGGCCCTGTGCACAATGCGAGCTCCATGAAGACATGGTGTGCTAAGGTTGGAGTGGAAGAGCTTGAGTGTCCTGCACAGAGCCCTGACCTCAACCACACTGAACACCTTTGAGATGAACAGGAACACTGACTGCGCCCCAGACATAAGAGCATGGACAAATGGACAAATCCACACAGCCATGCTCTAAACATCTAGTGGAAAGTCTTGGAAAAGTGAGTGGAGGTTAATATAACAGAGGGAACTAAATCTGGAATAGGATGATCAACAAGCACATACGGGTATGATGGTCAGGTGTGCACAAAGTTTTGGCCATATAGTGTATAACTACAGACTTGAGCAGTATGTAATGGCACACCCAGAAATTCGATTTAAGCAGGCACATAAACTGATTCCTGATGTGTGTAACTTTCCCTGTGTAACTCCTAGGCTAGTGTTCAGTGAAACTGGTTTTAATGTTACTGACGGGCATATTTTAATGAGCTTTCGACTCGCACGGTGTATTAAATGCTGTACTTCTTGACTCGTTGCCCTTGCCTTTCTCCTGTAGCCCTTCAGGAAAGGTTTTTTTAATTTTTTTTAATTTTGTAAATAAAATGCATTGGCATCATTTCATTCTGCCCATTATTAATGACTTGTCACCAGCATTCGAATACTCCAGGGAGGATTTTTTTGTTAATGTCAGTGAAGAGACATTTTAAAATGTCCTTTAATTTGGCTGCAAATAATGGATGGTCCAGAAAAGGGTTGAATAACACATGAAATTAGCCTTTATCCTCTTGCATAATAGGCAGAAAAATCACCATAGAAAATCAGATTTTATTGCAGTATTTTTATATTGTCCCTGAGCACTTTATTAGGAACACCTGTGTACAGTTGTGCAATTATCTGGTCAGCCAATCATGTGGCAGCAGTGCAAGGCATAAAATCATGCAGATATGGACCAGCATCTCTGGGTAATGTTCACTTCGACCATCGGAAGCAGTGATGATACTAATATGTAATTATTTTTAAATGACTAGACTTCAGTATTAAGGACATGAATAGTAAGATCATTGGTGGTGTGGATAGTTTTTGTACTAGCTTGGTGTAAATCTCTGTGGAAATTATGCGGTGCAACGTTTAATTTGTGATTTTGATTAGGAAGCAAGACTGGGATTTATACGTTTTTCTATGCCGAGGCATTCTATTTATGGAAGGAGTCTCCAGTCTCAGTATTGCACCTTTTTAGTTCTTCGACACAGGAATGTCTTGGTCTCTGCTTTGAATCACACCACTCCATTGTTGATGGTTTTCCTGTAACAGCACTATTTTTTGCCTGGTGTGAGTTTTCTTTAAAAAGCAGTATGCACACCTGCAAAGAACTGTTATGGTATCACCATCTGTACTGTATTTTCTTGTCACTGTATGCTATCTTAGTGGTATATCTTCTCCTGGCTACTGGTAGGTCAGGAATAAGGGTGGGCAGTATGATAAAAAAATATCGTCTCATGATCCTTGAAGGCATTTCTTTGGTAAATGATATTCCTCACCGTAATTCTCACAAGCTGCCAACAGTACAGTAGTGTTACATATTTAAAAATTATGAATAATTTTGCACTGTAAAAAAGAATAAAAATTTCTCAGAAAAGCCCATAATTTATAATCCTGATATTATATTGTCGTATTGCCCAGTCCTATTTAAAAAGCAGATACATTCAGAAATGGTGAGCGCATAAAGCTCCGATTAATATAGGTTCGTACATGCTGCTTCCAGTGGAAATCAGCTTTTAATTGGCCTTGTTGATTATGACAGAAACTGTGTGCACCTGCTAGAAAGTGTAATTATACCCAAGGGGCTAAACTATAGCAAAAGGCCCAATTTCATTGTTCCTACATTCACGCATACTCCACGCACTCATTAGTGCTGTTCGATATTTCTCTGGGCACAGTTGGTGCTCTAGCTCATTATATTCCACAATCTCCTTTGCATAACACGATAACACATCCCCGATTCCATCAACAGCTCATGATGTTTCATTTGTAGTTCAGGAGGAAAAGATTTTAACAAGCAAAGGTGCAAAGTTCGCTGCAGCTAGTTCAGTTGTGATCTTTACACAGTATTATACACTCAGTGGATGGCTAATGAGGCAAATCTGCCTATAAGTCACTTTCTAGGTGCACAATTACTGGCCGTAGCCCATCTGTTTTCAGCCCTCCTCTATGGAATTCCATCAATAACATGACCGATATGGCAGTGTGTATGGTGCTGATAAAAGGCCCATTTGACTCTTCCACGCCAATGTAACAGCGTAAACTGAGACAGGAAGTAGCGTAAGCGCTCACCACAAATGTTCTTTTCTTTATACTTATGACGGTTTTCCTAAAATTAGATAAAAAAAAATTTGCAATGTATAACAACATATTAAATCGTACCCGCTGTACCACGATATGTATCCTATCACCAGATTCTTGCTAATACACAGCTCTCTTGTTAGTCCACGTTGTAGGAGTAATCTGTAGGAATATCTTCTTTTACTTTCCATAGTTAACCACATGACCAGTGTTGGCTGGATATTTTGTATACGTGTATACTATATATATTGTGTGTGTGTAACTGATAACCTTGCTTTCACACCATCAAGCCACTCATGGCACTTGCAGTTTGTCTTTTTATAAAGGTCTAAGCACTGCTGTCAGTGAACTTTGTTAAAGTTCTGATATACCACACCACAGACTTCTTCAACCTGATTGAAGTGGTTGTTGATTAAACATCTTTGCATTAGTTCCAGCTGCAAGATAAATTACAGGTGTATATTAATACACTTACTTTAACATGCTTATACTAATATTTCTGTAGTAACAACTCATTCACAGGGACTTGTATGGTGGACGCTCTGCATAAAGTAAGTCTAATAATAACAATAAATGGATTAAAACGGTCTAGCGCCCCCCGCTGGCTGGCTGCAGTACTGTTTTTAGCCCCACCCACTCTCATTTGTTTCAAGGACAACGCAGCCTATTTTCAGTCACTTTTCTCGTCTAAACTGTCTTTCCATGTACAGTGTATAATTCAAACGGTTAGTTTTCCCTATGCTGATATCTGAATTTTTATTTATAAATTTTTTTGTTCTCCCCTAGAAATTAGTAGTTTTACTATATCTGAAGAAGGTGTAGCTGAACTTGGGAATGAGGTGATTGACGAGACTGGCTGCAGCCGGACCGCTAACTTCACCACAGAATTTGCCGTCATATACTTACTGTAATCATTAGAAACTATTCTGGTCACATGCACGATTACAAACTGTTTATATTAAAAACCTTTGAAGCACTGAGAGGTTTAATAGGAAAAGGCTAGTTTACTCGTTCTAGCTAGCTAGCCATATAACCACCATGATCGCTATATTATTTCAGTATTAATAACATTTATCCAGCCAACGATCGAGATCTGTGCAAAGCCGTTTGGTTGTGCTACCAATGACAATAGGATGGATTTTATAAGTACGCTAGTTAGTTTTACAGTATGCTCAGGATATAGCCCAAATAATGAGTTATTAATTCACACTGGACTGCCGGAGCATTCCACGTTAGTCACGTCAGTGTCAGCCAATTTCCAGTTCATGTCCATGTGATAAATGTCCTTCCTCAATGCATGTATGGATGTAAGATTGATTTCCACAATGAAGACATTCTGTGATGCGCAGGACCTTGGGAGCGGGCCTACCACGCGAATAGGTGTGCCTGACTTCGACTCTCGTCTCTGCTGTTCAGATTCTGGCTCCAACTTTGACAGCATGGCGGAATAATTTTGGCTTCGTTTCTACCGAACGGGTGGCGACGGAGCCACACCGTCCATGTTTTCTATATTTGAGGGATTTAAACATGCAGCTACAATGCAAAAAATATCTCCAACAATACATTTAACTAACATTTAACGGAAGGAGGCTCCGGTGTCGGTGCTTTTTACCATTCAGTACATTTTTTTTGAAGACGCAAATGATGTGCATTCCGGATTCGGATGTTAATTTCTGCTATAATGAAAAGGATAACAGGAGCTAATCTGCTTCATGGATGTTCCACAACGTTAAATGTAACTGGAAATGGATAAAAAGTATGAAGAATTAAAAAAATAATAATTGCTATGGTTTAAGAGGAACCAAAAAAAAAAAAAAAAGTGTTCCCAAGTGCTTTATTCCTTACATATGACATAGCAGCAGCCAAAATGTATAGCCTTTTTATAGTTTAGTATTTTATAGTTAAAGTTAAGGAAATAAATGGCTGGTAGTTCCAGAAGTGCTTGTCGTTGCTCCCGTTCAGTTTATAACTGATCTGCCAGAATGATTCTTGATGATGAACCTCACAGAGGCAAAAGATGAAACCCCACAAATGAAACCCCGACAAGGCATCATGCATATCCACTGTAATCTGTACTGTATGTGTCTAACACCCTCCTAGAGAGAGAAGTCTAGGTTATCACATGTAGTTTTATTGTTCACACCACCTGGAGCTACCAGCTGGCAGCTGTTTTTTTTTTTTGTTTTTTTTTTTTTTTTTTTGCAGAGGTGCATGCTGATAAATATGCATTGCTTTTTATAGTTCTCACCATTTGGCATGGGCATTGTTCTGATTTATTTTCAGTGTGTGTGGATGCAGTAAAGACAACACTGTATAAGAAGGATAAAAGCAGATCATAAGCTACCATTTTGGGGCTGGTTTAAGGTCGAAGTCTTCGAGATGACCGCACCAAGCAACCCGCTGTGCCGTCATAAATCTCCAGAATCGAGCAAGTGCTCACTGAAGCTAAAAATAAAACGGACTATAACAATAGGACATGTTGTACAAGGATTGACCCATGACATAGCATGCCACCATTTATTGTCTTTGTTCACGTCACAGACGTTGAGTAAACGGAGGTAGCAATTTTACAACGCTTAGATTTTGTCCAATATTGCCACTGTTTGCATTGATAACTGTCTTTTGCAGCATGGATGGAGCAATAAACGGGTAGGTGCAGCACTCACCATGAGCTCACGATCGATCTGATCCTGGAGTTCTCTCTGGCTAAAGGGGTGAATAATTTATTAGGGCTTTTTGGGGAAAATTGAGGCAGGAGGTATCCTACAGACGCTTTGTAAACATAGATCACCTGGACTGGGGGATCAATACCAGTCAAATCAATTGCAATGTGTGTTTAAGATTTTAGTATGCGTATGTGGGAAGTATGGCTTGATGTTGGTGTTCTAGATATATAGAACTGTAGAGCGTTATAGGTGTTGTATTTACTGTACGTGTTGCTGAGGTGTTAAATTTGTCAGTATTTGAGGGGTTTAAAACGAGGTCAGTGGACACTGAACAGCCTCATGCTGGTTTTAAGAGCAAAATCAAACCTGAATATCTTGATTATCAATCTTTATAATTAACCCGCGCTTCAGATGTGTTTTGTAATGAAATTCAGAGTTGACTTTTTTTAGTTTAACTATTCTCATGGAAATGTTTAATCTCTTTTTCCTGATTTTGGTTGTATTTTGGGTTTTCTACATTACCCACAATGCCTACCCGCTGATGTTTGCACCATGGGAATTATGCTGCATTTATGGTGCTTTGTAAGTGGTATCTTATGTCGTTTACCACCTCGGCACATTGGACATGGGGGGAAAACATGGAGGTCTTCACAAAAATGTGTTTTGTTTGCTCCGTCAGAACACATAAAGCACATAAAAAGCTACTTGAACCTCGCTTTTACAATCCCTGACTACTGAAACTGTTATACCATAGTGAACTTTAATCTTTCTTGTATTTTGGACTGAAATTGCAGTACAGTAACGACAGCGGGCGATAGTGAGTAGCCGACCAACAGATAAAGATTAGAGTTAGCAACAAGCTTACCATGGCTAACAAGTGATCACTCTAATGGTTATGATTTCCTTTACAAATCAGTGATGTTGATGTGACGTCACTCCGTAAACAGGGAATCGGTAGAACTGGTAGTTGAGAACTACCCCAAGTTGACGAGTTGAAAGTTTTAAGTTTTCAGCAGCGTTAATGGGTTGTAGGCAGGGAATGCAGCATTACCCCTCGTTTCACCTGTACCCGAAGAGCGTGATGCAGCAGTGCATGAAGCTTGCAGACGTTTTCTCGTCTTAAACACAACCGTAACTATGCTAGCAACGTCCTCCTGTGATCTCAGAGTGGCAGAATGTCTCATGGGAATAATGAACAACCCAACAAACTGGGGAAGTCCTAAGCACATCACAAGTATTTAAATATAAACATATTTAATGCATTTCAGGGTGTAACATTTCTTAACGTGGGGATTGTAGGAACATTTTTTTGATGCCGAACTTGCCACGCATATGATGCCATGCAAAAAGCAGAAATGCTATCACATTTGTGTAGATTGTGCACATCTCGAGTCCTGCATATTGACTTCACAGACACAACTTGACACAGTCCGTTAGGTTACTTCTTTTGAATCTGATCTCATTTTTTTCCCCATGTCTTATCTTTCTCACACTCGCGTTCATTAATATGCTTCTCACGTTCAGATTACTGCCCTGTTTCATCCTGAAGATGTGCATGCGATTAACAGTCCAGTAAGAAACTCTCAGTCTTTTTAAAATTAGATCTTTAGAAGCTTCGAGTTCCTCTCTTGGCCAACTTGGTGTCTGATGACTTGCCAAGCTTACATGTTGGTCTTGTGCTTCCTATTCAGCTGGATCTTCAAGACCAATCTTACTCGGTGCCCTGCTAGTCTCTAGATTCAACTTGTATCTAGCATAGTGATGTGTGGTAGTGCACTTTTCTCAGTCGTCATCACTGTACAATTCTCCTGTCCAAATGACTTCTCAACGTCGTTGCTGTAGATACTGATCCGGAACATCAGAAAGTCGTCATATCCTTCAGTCTTGGAGGATAATGGTAGCTTTGATCTTCAATCTGTAACCACTTTTATGGGAGGGAATTAATGAAATTGTGGAAAAATGTGTGCCTGGTTGCTCAGGCAGTTGTCCTTACCAGTTAGTGTTGATCCTGATGAAGGCTGTTACCATCTTGAGTTGGATGATTTATTTTGTTTTGTAGTATGTTAGTCTTGGTGGATTGCTTTGTTTGTTAGCTGAGGTTTTGAGCCTCTGCTGTTGTTTAACGGAGTAATTTTGAGTTTCAACAGTGTGGAAACCATAAAGGTGCTTTAGTCGGTTTGAATTTAACCCTTTAGCCAGGTGAGACCTCAGCAATCAAAATCAAGCACTGGCCAAAGCAGAGTTCAGTTGAAACCAGGCCACTCAAGAGATCTAGTACTGCTTCCAGTCAAACTCTAGTGCAGTCCAATCACAGTGATGGAGAGATTAAATTGTGAATCGACCCAACCACAGGAAGTGAACCAATTTTGGATTGTAGGTTGCATTTTTTTTGTAGGTGTGAGCTGGGCATTTGGACCAGCAAGCAAAAAGAGAAAATAAATGCTGGATGTGATGTTTTAAACTGGCTATTAATATTTGACTGCTAGCTCTATATTCTCAGTGCTCATCTTAGGATATTTTTTTTTGGGGGGGGAAAGGAAAATAAAAAGACAATTTTATTACCAAAAACCTTTATTTTCCTATTCTTTATCACCTTATATTTATTATACATATTTATACCTTTATCACTTTACATTCCTTTTGGTAAATTAAAAAATATACTTTTTTCATTTTCTTAATAACCATTATTATAATTATTATAAACATTTAATTATTTAAATATAAGATTAATTGCGGTTCATTTTTATTTCCATTGATTCAAATCATGAATTTGTATTGCGATTTATCGATGCACAATATATCGTTATATGCCTACTCAACACTGTTATCATGGAAATGATGAATATGATTGGATGATGTATCTTTCTGGTTGGCACGGTGGTGAAGTGGTTGGCATTGACCCAGGGTGCCTTTCTATGTGGGGTTTGCATGTTCTCCCCGTGTATGTGAGGGTTTCCTCCGTGGACTCTGGTTTCCTGTGAATTAGGTTAGTTGGCTACTCTAAATGGCCTGTGATTGTGTGTGAATGGTCCCAGCTGCTAGGGGGCACAGTTAGTGTTTCGTGGTGCCGGTCCCAAGCCTACGTTTGCGTCAGGAAGGGCATCCGGCGGAAAACCCCCAGCCAAATCGATGTAGCGGACGACAGACGATCCGCTGTGGTGACCCCGAACAGGGAATAAGCTGAAAGAAGATGTAATATCTCTTTCTGTCTGGAGGATGCACTTTGAATGTTTTTTTTTGGCAAACGTACTGTCATCTTATTTTAATTTAAATTTTTCAATGTATGTTGCACATGATACAAGCACTCAAAAGCACCTGACAGCAAATCATTGTGTATTTAACCTGCATGTAGATTATTGGCTATGTACCAACGCGTTCACTATTTGCAACCATAATAAATTGTCCTAAGTTAAAGGGTGTATTTTTCAGCTGGCCAACTATGTGGTTCCGCTTAATTTACCACTCTCTAAGTTTGTTTGTATTTCTCTCTCCTTCTGTGTATGTACTGTTCAGTTATTTTAAGCGCTGATGCAGTGAATCACTTGCCACCTAATTATGGAGATAATCTACGCCAGCATCACAATGCAAACTTATTGGTTCTGTTTGCCATGCAGAAATACAGATGTACATTTGCACCCGTGTATCTTTAAAAAAATAAAAATAAAAAATGGAACAAAATCTGTAGCTTGCCTAAATACCTTAGAGGTCTGCCCATTATGCAGAACATGCCTAAATAAACAAATATGAGGAGAATGCTAAAATGGGTCACGAGCAAATGCATGAGTGACTGGCAGCCCCAGCCAGAACTGAATCATTTCTCACCTTTCACTGTAGTAAAATGACTCAGAAATCTATGATGGTTTGTTTACAGAAAAATAAAATCTTGCAATATAAGAATAGACCTTGAAAATGTTGGTGAAATCTTCTCTGAACATCTTCACGGTTTGCCCCTAGGTGTAAATAAGTGTGTGAATAGGTTGGTAATAAACCGGCACCTCACGCAGAGTGTATTCCCATCTTGTCCCCAGTGTTCCCAGGATAGACTCCAGATCCTGACCAGGATAAAACCGTTACTATAGATTACTGAAGAATGAATGACTGACAAATTTCAATTTAATATTTAATTAAACTGACCATCCAAAATGGTCATTATTGTTGTTTGATAAACCTCCTTGTCTTGATAAGCCTTTTATGTGAGTCTATCCCATCCAGTGGCTGGAGTGGATAAAGTCTGCAGATGACCTTAAACGGGAAGAGACCGTCTTGGACCTCGCGTCCTGAGTCCACGCTGCTAGACGGACACTGCTGCTGACTCTTAGAAACAGTCCTTATTATATCTTTTCAGTTTTTCATACCTCCTGAGCTTTGTATTTTTTCATCAGTTGAAATAAATAATATCTTAGATTTGGAACCTCATTACTCTGGACAATTTATTCTACTGGATGTCGAGCATCAGACCCTTTGTTCAGCTGCCACAGTGATGTCCGTAGGACGGGAACTAGCAACTACTAAACAATGCCGTGACGTTTCTGATCACATGCATAAAGCATACAGAAAAAAATTCTTTCAACAGGGTATTTACACCAACCTAACAAACTATCATTGTGATCATCATGATGACCTAACAAACTATCATTTCCCCTTGATAACATGATTTTCTCGAGATCTTGAGATCTCCGAAAGCTTTACCGAGTCATTAACTACGATTCTGTGCAGAAGAGAAGGAATATATTGATCAGCACGTTACATTTCTGT
>JAQQZR010000514.1:0-14208 GCA_030068235.1 Notoglanidium macrostoma | reverse complement strand
TGTTTCTACAGCTTAGTTGGAGTCCACCTGTGGTAAAATTCAGTTGATTGGACATGATTTGGAAAGGCACACACCTGCCTAGCCAGTCATAGCTGTTCCATATTATTTTTAAATAATGGATTTAACAGTACTCCAAAGTTTGAGATACACTTTTATCTTTTATCTCAGATAGACAACACTTTTATCTTTGATGCCCATAATTTGTTTTTGTATGTTCTTTAACAAACTGCAGCACGTATTAAGATCACATGATACTGTAATGGCACAAAGGTGGTCTCCATTCAACTAAATCTGATAACTGGTTACACATGAACTAAATTATGGGTTTGACAGCAATGAGGTGAATACCTGTTTGTAAATAACTTTGTTACTAATTACATTTTTTGCGGATATATTATACCAAATAAAGCTATTTCATCATTAGGCTATATGTGAAGTTTCTGCCATACAAGTTCCTGTGAAAGAGATGTTATACTGTCAGGTTCATATGTATGTGGACAGCGACACTCTATACTTCTATACTCTATACTGAGGTACACCTCTGTACATCATCACAACTGATTTGAAATAAACAGGCATGTAACAATTCACCCAAATCACAATTTGGTTTGATTCATGATATTGGTTTCACAATTTTATTTTTCCATGATATTTAAAAAAAGAAAAAAGATTAATTAAGAAAATTGTATTACCAAAAAAGCAACATTTATTTTCCTGTTCTTTATGAACCTTAATATTGATTTTGTTAAAAAAAAAAAAAAAAAGCAAGTTTCATTTTCTTATTAACCAACAATAATTATTTACAAACATTTGTAAAGGTTGGAGTAAAATATAACAGTTTATTGGTTAAAATATATTTTTTAATTAAAACAGTTAATAACAAATAGGCCTTTTCTTAATAAACATGTATGAATATTTGTGAACATATAACAACTACTTCCATTTCCTTTTCTTTTGCTTTTGGTAGTCTATAAGGGTCGTTCACCTTACAAGCCTCATTATTCAATTAAGATTTTTTGCTCACATAGGATTTGCCTATCTTGAAATTTCACATTCATAATTGCCCATGCCCTGTATCTAACTGTATTGTGAACGCATCTGTGCTCCAAAACATCATACATGTGCACATTGATACATTCTTGCATGAGTAATCTGTGTCAACAACAAGAAAAAACATTTGTGAGACAAATCAAGGTATTAAAACCGACAACATGGTGGTGCTAGTAGCTAATGTATGCAGCTTAGGAAAGTGACTCAAAAAGGTCAGATCAGACCAGAAAAGATCAAATTTCTGTGTCCACACAGCCCTGAAAATATCAATCGGTGTCACATTAAGGCAAAAAATCCCAAAACAAAATGGATTTTCAGTGTCAATCTGCAGATCTTTTACTTCGTGTCTGTTGTTTTTTACTGACAGTTTTTTTTATGCTGTCAGTATTTTTTCATTGTTGGTGGTGTTCAATTTCAACTTTCTGTCACCATTTTGGCATAGTGAAGAGGGTCTTGAGGAGAGGCTGTACATATAATTTGTATACTAAGAACGTCACACTTCCTGAACCTGCCTTCCTTCGCTCACCTGGAACTCCTTAACAGCAAGTAAGTCTGTTTCTCTGCCATTGTGTTTTTTCACATGGAACTGGACTGGATTAAGTTAACTTTTAACAGGTTAACTTTTGTTCGGTTGGTTTAGCAGAGGTCCACTGGAACAAACACTAGCTTCAGCTAAAATATGTCTGCAAGTTAACCTTACGTTAATGGTAGCTAAACGCAGATTTATACTTCTGCATTGAATCTACACCATAGGTACAGTGTCATCAGTCACAAAGGATGAAGCATATAGAAAGTAACATGAACAAAATGTTGTTGTGAAAAACATTTACTAAGGAAAAAGTAACATCATGTGATTAATTATAAACCAGGTGAATTCTCACTGAAAGCATTTCTGAAGTGTTTAATTTGTCTGTATTCAGTATGAGCAGCAATGTCAAAATTTTAGTGTTACTGTTCTAACCCTAGAGTGCCCCATAAAAACACGTTTGACTGAAATGGTGGAGCAGAGACATCAGTACGACAGTATGGAGTAATGGAAGCTTAATGTTACTGCTTGAACTGTCCATAACAGCTTTGTTATGTTTTGTCAGGTGGCAAGTGGTAAAGCTATTTGATTCACTTAGCTTGTAAAAAGTTGAACTAGCCTATTTTACTGACCCAGTAGCACTAACAAACAATTGTATATTTGTAGAATACACAATATACTATGTTTTGAATGTTTTGTTTGTCATCAAGTCTACATCATGCTTTTGGTTCACATCAAAGTAGATCCCAAAAAGAGTCGATTCACTAACTGTAAGACTTTGGAGTTGATTCAACATAATAAAAATTATTATCCTTGTGAACACACGCAGCAAGAAAAATGCATTAAGATGAACAAAAATGAACTAAGTCATTAATGTTGCAATTGGTTAACTGGTATTTAATTAAGCCTAGTTATGAAAGCTATGAAAGGGTTCTGTAGTAGTCCTGATTACAATGCTGCAAAAATATTTTTAATAAATATATTTTGTATAAAATAGGTCTATATATTTAAAAAATTAAACTAATTGATTAATCAGGGAACAATAATACACAGATTAATTTATTATCAAAATAAACTGTAGTTGCAGCCCTAAAATACTTTTTAAAATAAAGAAAGATATACTACTATGTACATGTGCATTACCCAGTGGTAGCTCACTGGTTAAGATGTTGGATTAGTGATCGAAGGTGAGTTCAAATCCCAGTACTGTCAAGCTGCTTCTGCTGGGCCCCTTAACTGCTCACTTTTATGAATCAGATATATGTAAGTAGCTCTGGATAAGGGTGTCTGCCAAATGACATAAATGTAAAAGTCTCTCAACACCAATCTTAAAGTAATCAAGTCATTATTATGGCCTCTGGTGAAAAAAATGTTAATTGCTGTCATCATCCACATATTTTGTATTGAGGTAAACCAAAAGTAACAGAAAGTAATTAGTTTAATCAGTGGATTTGTTGATATCTAACTATATTTTTAACAGGTAATTAGTAACTGTATCAGAAGCAATTTTAAAGTAGCCATATATATATATATATATAGACTCGCGGACTAGAAACCATGGCCACTGAAAAGAGGCCAGGTAAACAGCATGGAACACACATATAAATAATAGGTTACAGACAGCATTTGAACTTCATTTATATATATTGAATTTACATTTATATGTTTATATTAGAATTTTGAAGAAGTTTCACAGCTTCACAAGTTCCAAAAAGATACAAAAGGGATTGTCACTGGATTATTTTGCCATTTCACATTGTGAAACACTGCTGGCCAACAAACAAGCAGAAATAAATCATTTCGACATGAAAGTAATCTACCATAGATGTTTGTTTTACAGAAAATGTAGTAAATAGTGGTAAATAAGCAGGAAACCTCTTATGAGAACATTTAGCTGTGACAGCACAGTTACACATAAATATTAGGACAAACACCAAATTAATACAACTGCCTGGGCTCTTCACAAAAATATTTTCAGCAACTTAAGCACTAAGCAATAAAGCACTGCTAACCAATAGCCTTAGCGTCAGAAACAAGCTAACTTTAGCCCGACTACATCATCACGCATCAGGTATACTATTAATACATCCTATTAATGTAACCATGACCATCTTATCTTTGTGGTTAATTAAAAAAAAATCTAATTAAGCATAAATCAAGAAGGGATAATTACATGTCAAGCAGAAACATGACTAAGACAGTGATTTTGAATCCTTTCAAAGATATTGAGCTTGACTAAGTGTGAGCATATGTGAGGGAGAGGGGCTGTCCATAGTGAATGCAAAAGCTGTGAATGACACTCATCCTGGGCATGATTCAGGCATGGTGAGTTCTTGCAAATGACTTTAGGAGCACTGGGTGGAGCAAGTGTAACCTGATTTTTTCACAGATTATCTGTCTCATGTACAACTCTCAGGACATAGTGACAGTTTTAGCAAATATAACAGAAAGTTATTTTTATATGGGTTACCTAAAGCTTTAACAGCAACAACAACTTTTTCTGTAGTTGCTTATAAGACTGGTACAACAATGAGGAGAACATTCAGAACATTCCTCACCCACAAAACTATTTAAAACGATCCAATATTTTGGGCCATCTTGATTGAACAGCATTTCATGCCACAGCATTTCACTTGGGTTAAGGTCAGAACTCTGACTTGGCCATTCCAAAACATGAATTTTCTTCTTTTTCAGGCATTCTTTAGTTGATTTACTTGTGTGCGCTGGGTCACTGTCTTGCTGCATCACTCAATCTGTTTTAAGCTTGAGGTCATGGATTGACATTCTCCAGCAAAATTCTTAAATGTTTTAATGTTAAATGTTTGAATTCATTGTTCCTGCAATGATTGCAAGGCTTACAGGCCCTGAAGCAGCAAAGCACCTTCAAACCATGATGCCATGATGGATGAGGTATTGGTGTTGGTGTCCAGAACCTTTTTTCCTTCCAAATATATTACTGAGGATTTGAGCCAAGTTCAACTTTAGTCTTGTCTGTCATACAGAAAATTTTTGAAGAAGTCTTGTGGAACATCCATGTGGTTTGGGCAAACTTGAGACATGCCACATTTATTTATTTATTTATTTATTCATTCATTCATTCATTCATTCATTCATTCATTCATTTATTTATTCAGCAGTGGCTTCCTTCATGGTGTCCTTCCATTAATACAATTCATGTTCAGTGTTTTTCTGAAAGTAGACACATGACCAAAGACCTTTGCAGTTTGTAGTTTTTTGCAGCCTTTCACCATTACACTGCTGTTTTACCCCCATCAGGTTTACCCCCATCTTATGGTGTGATACCTGCAGGACACCCACTTCTAGGGAGAGTACCAACAATTCCTGTATTTGTCAGCAGTTTGTCTTATAATGGATTGATTAACACTTAGTCTTTAGAAATGTTTTTGTAGGCTTTTTCAGCATTGTGCATGTCTGTAATGCATCTACTAAGGTCCTGTGAAAATTGATGGGATTGAGGCATGGTTCACACTAAGCAATTGTTCTTGATAAGAAAAGTGTTATCAGTAACCACACTTTGGCTATGTTCACACAACAGGCAAAAGTTACCCAAGTCCATTCTTTTTCTTCAAAACAGATTTGTTACTTGCAACCCTTTTACATATCTTTTACATATTTACAGTCTCTAGTGATCAACAAATTTCAATGAGTCTCTTAGGAGGCTGAACAACTCGCTTTGGTCTGCAAGGAGTTTTCACCGGAGAGTGATTCCCATTTGTTGGCACTTCAGGATCTGCAGTGTGCTTCCCTGTAGTCTGGTCGGCCAGGTCACTTGAGCTGTTTCCTAGTTGCTGTTCCTTGTGGGGTTGTTCCAGACCAGTCGGGCGTGACATTTGTGGTTTGAGTTCAACGCGATTCCTTCTCAAAGATCCTCCATGCTCTGTCTGTATCTCGTATTAGCGTGATGCCACCTCTCTCCGCACGGAACCCTGCATGTTCCAGTTGCCAGTCACATGATCTTGGATTCTAACCTGTTCTCCTGGTTTAAAGTCAAGTAACGGCTTTGCTCTATTGTCATGTCGTTGTTTTTGTTTCTGTTTTCCCTTTTCCTTGTCCAGTTTAATTCTGTGTGCTCCCTTCGGTGTCAACAGATCTTCATGTATTGGCAAGTTGGTGCGTATGCGTTGTCCCATCAGCATCTGAGCTGGAGACAACCCATTCTACAGTGGAGCACTCCTGTATATCAACAGGCTCTGATGAAAGTCTTCTTTTCCATCCCGTGCTTTCTTCATGAGACCTTTGACCACCTTTACTGAGCTCTCTGCAAGGCCATTTGATCTGGGATAATGTGGGCTATATGTTATATGCTTGAACCCCCATTCCTTGGCAAAGTCAGCAAACTCAGTACTTGCAAACTGTGGACCATTATCTGATATAAGTTCACACGGAACACCGTGTCTTGCAAATACTGTTCTCAAGAATGCAATGACTGTTTTGCTAGAAGTCGATTGAAGTGTTGCAACTTCTGGATAGTTCAAAAAGTAGTCTGTCACTACTATATGGCTCTTACCATTGCAGTCAACAGATCTGCTCCCACTCTGTAGAATGGTCTATCTGGTACTGGGTATGTCATGAGTGGCTCTGCTTGCTGGTTTGATCGGTAAGTCAAGCATAATTCACATGAAGCTGTGACATGGCCAATGTCCTGGTTCATTCATGGCCAGTACATAACTTCCCGAGCTCTGCATTTACACTTTTCTTCACCCAAGTGCCCTTTGTGTATCAGCTGTATGTATCTTGTGTATCAGAATGTCTTTTCTCATTGAAGATGGAATCATGAATTTGTTGCCTTTGAAAACAATGCCATTAACCATTGACAGCTCTGTTTTGCATGTCCAGTAGTCTTGAATTTTTAGTGGACAGTCCTTTTTGTGTTCAGGCCATCCATTTACAGTCATCCTTTTGAGTTCCTTCAATGTCTCATCCTTTTCAGTTTCTTGTCTGATATGTTCTGTTCTTTCACTTGACACAGGTAGTGATGCCATAATCATATCCACATATGCCTGTATGTCAGCACATTTGTCTTTGTCAGGTCTTTTCGTGTTTGTCGACTGCTCTCAAGAGGGTGTCTGCAATATACATGTATTTTCTTGGTGTGTACATCATCTTCACATCATATCTCTGTAGGTGTATTAACATGCGCTGTATTCTCATCGGGCAGTCCGTCAATGGCTTGGACATAATAGCGACCAAAGGCTTATGATCTGTCTCTACTTCAATGGTCTGTCCGTATACATACTGATGGAAACGTTCACATGCATATGTGGTGGCCAGAAATTCTTTCTCGATTTGCACATAATTGACCTCGGCCCTAGTGAGAGCCCGAGATGCGTAGGCCACTGGTTGCCATGTTTCTTCATGCAACTGCAGAAGGACAGCTCCTAGTCCAAAATGTAATGCATCTGCTGAAATTCTTGTCTCTCTTTTTGGGTCATAGAACTTTAGCACAGGCTCTGAGATGAGAATCTTCTTCATTGTCTGGAAACAATCCTCTTGCTGCTGTAGCCACATCCACCCATTATTCTGCTCCAGCAACATCCTAAGTGGCGCTGATATTATGGACAACGTAGGGATGAACTTTGCCAGGTAAGTCACCAATCCTAAGAAATGCCTCACATCATCTTTACATTGAGGTCTCTCCATATTGGCAATGGCTGATATTTTTCTCGGGTCAGGACTCACCCCTTCCTCAGAAACCACATCTCCTATGAATGTCAGTGACTTTACAGCCAGTTCACATTTGTCCCTGTTCAACTTTAGGTTGACACTTCTTGTTCGCTCTAACACCTGTCTCAACCGTGTGTCATGTTCCTCTCTTGTTGACCCATACAGTGCATCCGGAAAGTATTCACAGCGCATCCCTTTTTCCACATTTTGTTATGTTACAGCCTTATTCCAAAATGGATTAAATTAATTTTTTTCCTCAGAATTCTACACACAACACGTCCTTAATGACAACGTGAAAAAAGTTTACTTGAGGTTTTTGCAAATTTATTAAACGTGCAGAAATATTTGTGCTTGTACCTTCGTGTCCCCCGTCTCCTACTCCACTAGCGCCTAAATAAATTTCAAATCTCTGCTTAAAACGTTTCCAGTTCTCAGCAAGATTGCCGGTAAACTGCATGGGTGACGGTGGACGTAGCTTATCCATGACTGTAGATCTCCGTGCAGTCTGTGCTCTTGAGGAAATCTGCAGCGTAGATATCGGTGGCTCTGGCACATCTTCTACGACATTTTCGCCGAATTCTCCTTTGTCGTTGCTGCCGCTGCTGTTGTTGATCTCTGTCACTAGCATTTACTAGCTCTCTTGTGGCCTCGGTAGCCTGTTCATTTTGTACCGCTCTGACTCGCTCCCAAGTCACTTTGCAGCGAGTCTTACTCGTTCATTTTGCAGATTTTATCCCTGTTCTTACACCATGTTATGTCGTGTAATGCATTCTTAAATGACACACTCACACAGTCTGTGTGAGTTTCTCAACAGAACTTTTACTTCCACCATTCATCTGTTCAACAACCTGTACAATTACCATTCTGGGTAATGCAGTTATCTTAAACCAGCATATAACAACACAGGATGCAGTACCAAAGGAAAGTTAAAAATTTAAAAGCAAAATGTAAAGTGGCTGAGTAAATGTGCCCATTTTACAGCGAGTTTGAATGCTTCACAAGACACATGGTCAGTTTAGGTGCATGATCTGTTTGGTCTACAAGGTGCCATTCTCTCACCATTACTAGTCAACCTCTTCACTTCAGACCTCCCTATCCCACCAGATTCCCTCAAACTCATCACCTACGCAGATGATGTCAACCTACTATCACCACACTCCCACATCAACACAGCCACAATCAACCTACAATCATACATCAACATATTACAAAAATTGGCAGTCAAAAACAGCATGACCATCTCAACAACAAAATCACCAACACTCTTTACACCTGATCCTTATCAATTCAACATCCAATTTAACAACACTACCATTCCAACAACCAAACACACAAAAATCCTCAAATTCACACTAGACATTCGCACACCACACAAAGAACATCAGACAAAGTCAAGAGCAAAATAAACATATTCAAAACACTCCGTGCCACAATGTGGGGTCAGGACAAAGAGTTGATGCTTACCATTTACAAACTCTTTGTCTGGAAAATTATTAAATATAGTTCCGCAGCTTGCTACCCTGCTTTGTCTCAGAAAAATATGCACAAGCTACAAACACTACAGAATACTGCTCTGTGGATCTGCACTGGTAATCTCCAAATGGGACCCATAAGCCATCTACATCAAGAAACCAAAGTGCTCCTAATTGAAAATAACATCAATATGATGAGCACCCAACTATTTGCTAAACTTTCTCTCACAGAACACCCACAGCATCACCTCACATATACATTGAAAAAGACAGAAGTAAGAAAATTATAGGAAAATATAAAAAAATAGATAATAAGAGATATGAAATGGCAGAAAACTTCTCATAGTGCACACACACCAACTTGTCAAATTTACAAAAAATAACATCAACACATCATCAATTCTCTCATTCAAAGACATCCACACAGCATTTGTCACTCAAACAATAAAATAAGTCCCGCCAACTTTTCAAAACAACTCCACTCACATTGGCTGACAAAACTTCTCTCACACGCACAATCCACCCCATTCTAAACCAACTCCAATCCGATTAATGCTGCTTTCTCAATTATTATAAAAATAGGATCAACCCTAACACCGACAGCACCTACAGATTCTATCAAACCTCCACCAGAACAGTCACCCATATATTTGAACATTGTCCAAACCTTCATACTTTCCGCCTGTAACTCTTCAACAACACAGCAGCTCTATGGACCCAACAAATGTAGCAAAGTACCTCAAAGCAACAACAACATCTGTTTGGACGAATGTCAGATATATATAGGTCACATTAAATACATAGTGTGAACTGCCTAACAAAAAAATCAGATTTGGTAAATAAATAGGATCTGAGCCACTTTTGGCTGCTGTGTCATTACTTAAAGGGCAAAGCATCTGTACAACCCTCACTTCCAATCTCATCTCCAACGTTGAAACACCTGACTCCAATTAGTTTTTGGAGAATTTGTTAACACAGGTTCACTTACTTTTTCCAGTCTGCACTGTAAAAGATTACTCAATATGCTCGATAATGACATGAAAATGACTTCTGTGTTTGAGTTTGTTTATAATTGTGACTTAGGTGATCAGTGCAAAAACTGGTAATTCCAAAGGTTTTACAAATTTTTGCTTGCAATTACATATTACTGTGCGAAAGTCTTAGGTACCCTATTATTGTGAACAAATTTTGTTGTAGATTTTTATACATGTTTATTTTATAACTTCTGCATTATTGAGCCAGTACAAAAATGTTTTATCTTTCCAAACGTTATTTGAAAAGTGTAACTGAAAAATATTTTGTATGATAGTAAAGAAGATAGCAACATACAGATCATTTTTCAGAGAAAAAAAATAATGCAGATTTCTGGGTTTTGCATAAAAAAACCTGACCAAGTGCAACAGTTAGAGACTCCAGAAGAAGTAAAGGGCTGTCACACAGAATATTGACTGTTTAATTTATTACTGTTTACTGCTCTTTATAATATTTTTTATGTAGAAATATTGAGCTTCATTATTTTTGAACACATCTGTGCAGCATTTCAAGATTGAATGGCCACTGTCACAAAGCAGATTTACAAAAAAAAAAAACAGATATTAGTCAAATATCACATACATTGAGTAAAAATAGGTCCAAAAAAATATTTCATATACAAAGTGTATATGCTATATTAATATTTAAGTAATGCAACAAAAGTAATGATTCGGCACTTACATCCACCTCCAATGTGCATTTCATGACAGTGTGATATAGCCCAAAGTGGTCAGAAACTGATTTGATGCACTGTGTTGTTTGGCTTTTATGGCAAGCTTGGAACTATTGCGGTCTGTTACTGTTTGTATACCACGCAATAGTTAGACTGAAGAAACAATGAACAAATAAGAATAGATACGAACAATACGCGAAGTACATAGGTTTCTTTGTGTGTTCGTGTTTTTGTCTGTTTTCTATAGAAGGCTTACAAGAACGTTGTAAACTATGTTTGTGTGTCATGATCCCACTGTACGTCACAAAACACAGTCGCGCGAGCGCGAGGTTTTTACATCGATATGGAGCATCAAATAACAGCTCACGGGAGCCTGTCAGGGTTACCAGACTTCACAATCCCACACCAGCTACGAATCAGAAATTGCTCAAAAGACTTAAAACTATCCGAAAATGTTCAGGCAAGGGAAAATACTTATTTTTCAATCTTTTCGTGGCTACAAGATAACAGTGGTGCACATTTCTAGTTTGAAGTATCTGCAATATACGGACATTATACACAGAACCTGGCAACCCGGAAAACTAGAGTGCCAAGTTTATTAACATGATACTAATGAGAGATGCACTGTTGGGATTTAGTCCGACCATATGAATTTTTTTGTTTATTTTCTGTCCTTTTTTTCTCTATTTATTTTCAAGGGAATTCCTTTATTCGAAACCCTGACAGCTAAATTCGTAAAATATCTATCTCCAGTACTATCTGACTCTGAGACCGTGAGATCATGCTGTAAGAAGCTGGCTGGTGTCGTGACTCTGCTTTTGCTTTATTTCTCTCTCTCTCTCTCTCTCTCTCTCTCTCTCTCTCTCTCTCTCTCTCTCTCTCTCTCACTCTCTGTCTCTGATGTTATAGCTGCTGGAAGGGAAAGGCACTAAAAACATCTTCAGATGTTGGACCTTTGATAACAATGCCACAATATCACAGATCTTGCAAAATAGCCTAGTCGCCAGATGACATGAAATTCCTTTGGGCTACAGAACTTTAATGTGCGGTGTAGGCCTAAAGAAACACACAGCCTTTACTATATGCACTGGAATTTACCATAAAAATGCATTAAACCTGTTGTCAAAACATAGTACAGACTTCATTTAGCCTCTCTCTCTCTCTCTCTCTCTCGGCTCTAGGACACACACACACACACACACAAATATTGTGTCTAGAATGACACATGCACTTTAGACGCCTAATTACAAGCAAAAAACAATGTAAACGATTTAAAAAATGCAGTTAGGAATGAAACAATTAAGGGAGCTTAAAAGAGACTGCAAGAGACTGCAGAATTCTAAATCGAGAGTCTTAATTTATTCAGAGAGCACCATTCAGCCTCTATTGCCTATTCTATAGGATTGCTGAATCGTATATACGGCGTTGCCGTGGTTGCTTGTACATGATTCGGCGACGAAAAGCAACAGCTAAATGTAACGGACTTTAATCAAAATATGACTATAATGACCACGCAGATTTGAGGCTTACCCTAGAAAAAACCCCAAAGAATTGACCGTTCCCGATGTCAGTAAAGTCCGAGGGCACCCATCACACAGGATAAACGGCACGTTTCCCCATCAATTCAAAAAGCGGTTAAATCATGCAGAAAAAAATCCATTTAGGTAGGTCTCAACGTTGTTGTCTGAGGCAGTTTAATCCAAAAGAGAGGCGCTGACTGTGCTTTTAAAATCTTCGCAGTGCGTATAGGATCTTTCTCAGTGGCTATCGGGGAAAACTTAAAGGAACATGGCAATGTCAGGGAAAAGGCAGCATGAAATATCAGTTAACTGTATATTCTCTCAGATGCACAATGCAAAGCCATCCCTTTTGCTTATATAACCTTCAGCAGTCAGTAAGTATAGACCTGTACGAATATTTCCAAACTGTCCCGTATTGGCGCATCCAAGACCTTTCCTCAAGCCTGCAGTCATATGGACACTTGCTACTCCGTCGGCTTAATGAATGTCCCGATGATCCTATAGCCAGAGCAATGTCGCCAATCAACAACCGATTGGGGAACAGAAAACTCCACAAACATCCATATCACATATGAAAGAGAGTAGAATATACAGAAATATCAGATCTAATACGCTGACGTTCGTCATGAAGTCCGGTGGCGCTTGCGGTAGATGAAAGTTGAGGATGCGCCAACTCCATCCTTTCCCTGTGAATGAGCAGTGTGCAGGCAGTGTAGGCCGAACTAAAAGCTATCCGCACTGCCGCCTAACGGAAAGAGTGAAGAAGACAGGTGATCAGGGGAAGGGTAGAAACGCCCTGTGATTCTTAACAATCCAGTCTTAGAACGGATGCACAAATGTCGAATATAAAAATAGGCTGTATGATCATTCAAAAGACTTTGTGATGTAAGTTTGAAATGACTGTAAGGATGGAATTGTCCCTTGTTTTACTTCTGCAAAGCTGTATTGAACTGTTAGTTTACTGACCTCAGAATTTCATTTTTGTGAGAGGAATATCAATGAAGGCTTCTAGCGCAGAAGAGAAGCCTCTCAGAGCATAATTCCTCCTGGTATACTCTCGTTGTTAAACACTTCTGGAGCAATCATGACTGCTTAATGAAAGTGTTTGTTATATTGAGTTAAGTTTTAATATAATTAAAAATCATCACTTCTCTCTTTAGATACATTTTCTAGATTTTTTTAATCAGTTTTAATTAAGAGGATACATGCTATTTTGCTATATATCATGCACTGCTCATTTAATTTCAATGTGAGTAAAATATAGTCAAATCATAAAATTTTTGTTTTCATATTATTTTGTTAAATACTATGAAATACTATGAAATACTCAACTTAAGTTCTTTGATCATTTGGCAATTAACATCATATTTTATATTTAATAAAAAAGAATTTTGTTTGAATTTTGTTCAAAAGAGTTTATGTCCCTTAAATTTTTGCCAACCCTGTCATATTGGGGAATCAGCCCCTTTATGCAAAGGTCATCCACTTCAGTGACATCATGACATTGTTACGTCATCGGGGTTTAGCTGGACACATGTGCAGGTCAGGAGTGTTTATTAATATACACAATGGCAGAGGTAAAATATCAGCTGGCAAAAGAGTAATCCAGATAACAGGCTGGGGTCAAGCGATTGGCAAACAGAGTATCAGAGACTAGGCAAAACACAATAAACCAAAACAGAAGAACAGAGTCCAAAAAACCAAAGAGTACAATCACAGGAATAAAAGGCTCAGCAATAGCACACGCGGAGGCTAAACTAATGCTTCGCAAATCTTAGGCAATACTGTGAGTCCTTTTAAAGCTACAGGATTTTGCCTGAATAAGATGCACCTGCATCCCATTGACCATCCTAATGGGTGGAAGCAAGTGCTCACGGGAATTGTAGTTCTTGTGGTTCACGCCACAATGCAGAAGTGTGGTGGTACGCGCCACAGAGATAATGAAACTCATTGCAGTGAGGGGCAGATCCTGACAGACCAGTTTTTTCTCTCTCTCTGGTGGGAAATACTGTGGCTGAGGTGATGAGTAGCTGACTTTCACAGTGACATATTTTCTTTCCATAAGTTTCCCTACTTGCTCTGCCCAAGCTTAAAATGTCCCTACATATAACTTATATAACATTTAACACACATACACACACCACACACACATGCGCACGCACACACACACACACATACAGTGCATCCGGAAAGTATTCACAGCACATCACTTTTTCCACATTTTGTTATGTTACAGCCTTATTCCAAAAT
>JAQQZR010000513.1:0-14229 GCA_030068235.1 Notoglanidium macrostoma | reverse complement strand
GTATAGATTCATAAGTTTATATTCAGAATTTATATACTTTTATGAAGCTGCTTTGTGATAATGTCTGTTGTTAAAAGTGCTATACAAATAAAATTGAATTGAATTGAAGGTTAGAGTTAGGTTAAGGGCTACGGCTAAGTTTGAGTTAATTCTCTTCTGTCAATTTGCACTACAGTAGCATGATTCGACAAGGTAGCTTCAAATAGTCAGATCACTGGCAGCATGGCAAAACAACAATGAAGGAGAAACAAATGTTTTTTGTGGTTAGTGACGCAGATGACTCATGCAAAAACATATCAATGTGCGTGGAATTAAACAACGATGCTTGTAACATAAACGCAGCCTTACATGGTCTTACATCCCCTTATACATCCCATTACAAAGAGTGTATTTTAGTGTGATCATGGACCACATAAATGCACATTCATGCCATGTTCTCCCCGATTTGGTTACCTGCCAATTCTTACCATACTTTTTCTAATATTCTGTCTCTTACAATTTCACACATACACCACACACACATAAAGCATGTCTGGGGAGTTTCACAACTCTGAAATTGATTGTGTTTTCAAGAGCTGTGATCAACCTCAGATGATCCATTGTTCTAACACATCAGATCTTCAGTACCATGAGTATATATGATTACACTCTCTGCATATACCATTTATATTTAACCTTAATGGTGGACTGTATGTCTCTTAACCCTGTATTTGACTTAATTCAAATTCACGATTATGTGTTCACTCCATGACTAAGTGTCTAATTTTCTGACATGCATTAGATGACAGCTTAATTAACTTAGCCAACATGACCAAAATTTTAGCTTTTTTTCAGTACAGTGAATTAAACAGAATTAAAAATCTAGCTTTTGTGAATTGTTAATATACACTTTCATGCTGTTGGACAACTCCTCATTTCTTTTTACATTATTTATTCATGTACAGTTACAGTAATTCCTAGGCAGACATTTGCAAATTAAACAACTTACCTTTTTTATTACAACTAATCCAATGATTGAAATAAGTTTTAGTACACTGAGAATGATTAATATTAAATGAAGTACAGAATCAAAGAATCACAGAATATATAGAAATACATCTCCAAATCCATCTTGAGACCAGATCAGATATAAAACTGTTCACAGTCAGTATAAAAGGCACCCGGCATACAAAGCAGCAGGTACTGATGACAGACTACTAAGATCAAACATAAGACACAGGGGCTATGTCAACATGTGTGTAAACAAAGAAAATTACCCAGGACGTATAAATTGTTGAAAATAAGAATCAGTCATTTTTGAGCTCTTTTAGCTTTTTTTTTTTTTTTTAAACTTGTTTGTAGTGAAAATGTGTTCCAAGTAATAATTTGTGTCATTTCTCAGTAATAAGGAACAATCTCTCTTGTCTTATTTTGACACATTGAAAATAGAGATAAGTGAATGTTTTTGTTGCTCTTTGCACCAATAATTGTATTTGCTGTCAGAATATGGATTGATGTCTCATTTTTGTTTAGATATTTTTATGCCTGTGTAAAAGTGGCTGTCAGTGAAAGTGGGTGCAGTGAGAGTGCGTCCACAATCAATACATGTTCTACCTTTAAAAAGGCCCCACTCAAGGACAAAAATGTCTGTGTGATTCACTTGATCTTTTGGTAAAATGGAATTTGAACTCTGTATTGTACTGACTGCACTACATTTAACTCAATCAGCAGGAGTTCTCATAGCTCAGTTACGTAAAAATGAAACTAGCAAGATGTCTATTATATTTGTAGATCCCATTGGAGCCAGATGTTTGGCTAAAAAGCAGAACAATGGCAGTTAAATTGTCCTGTTTATGCCTTCCCTCTGCTCCAGTTTTGGCACTGGCCCTGTGAATATTATGTTACTATTGATTTCTCATCATTAGTTTTATTTTGTGTTGTTAGCCTGTGTGACATATTTAAAAATGACCTGAGTGACTATAAACTTTGACAGATGTATGTGGGTATGCATGGATTCTTTTGTTTGTCTGTCATGTTTTTAAGTTGCATTTGTGTCTGCAATTCTAGTTCTCTGGTTCTTTTCACATATTCTGAACAATTAAAGGATATATAGGGTATGCCATGAGTTAAAGGTCATGCTCAAGAGCCATGCAATGGTAGGGCACAGCATTTCTCCTGTTAGTGAACTTCATTTAACCCCTGCTGTTTCATTAGGATCTTCCACTCTGACCCCTATCGATCATGGTGTGTGATAAGCTTCTACATCCTCTACAACACTTGGTTTGTCTCTTGATATGTGGTGCATATACTAACATCACCCAGTTTCCAGGCTTTAAGAGTTTGAGTTTGAGTAGAGGCTAAATTATTTATATTTAAAACATTTCTGAATGTCAGAAACCAACACACATTAGCTAGATGTTTTTCATGATGAAAAGTAGGACCACTTGGTATTTGAATGGTAATTCCCAGAAGGTCATCAGGGATATTGATCTTGTTATTGCTTTGAAGGTTTCTCCCATTTATCTATTTTTATTTTATTAATAGTTAACTTCATTTTACATTACAATATCAAAAACTCACAACCTAATTATGGCCCTTTATTGATTAAAGGCAACACTTGAGACTCTGAAATGGTATGATATAAGTGTAATTTCTTTTGTGTGTGAGTGTATGTGTGGAAATTGAGGCTGTTACAAATCTCAAAATACATAATCATAGACATAATCATCACAGACAGGTAAGCAAGGCCACTACAACTTTACCAGCATGTTACACACAACAGATGAAGCAATTATGTCCAAAATGTCCTTTCGCAATTTTTACAACCTCTACATTTATTCCTGACAGTCTTAGCATCAAGAGAGATTCATGGTGTTGAGAATACTGTGTTGCACAACTTGGTCACTGCTTGCCAAGGAAGGGTGCAATGAGAGAAATGACTATTGATTGTGAGCTAGGCACTCATTTAATCACTATTTGCTGCAAGCAGACAGCTTTAATGGAACATTATAAGATAAAGTTTAGATTTGAGTGCAGCTCTTGCGTCATGTTTTAATCCAAATTAGTATGTAAAAAATTGTATTGTCTATCTTGTAGTAACATAGTGGTAAACAAAAGAGAACATTTATAGTTTATTAGTAGGAATAATCAAAAACAATGAAAAATCTCAAGTGGCTAAGCAAATCCAGTATTAGAGAGCAATACAAGGGGTATTAAAAAAACAGAAGAAATGATGTGGGGTCAAAAACAGTATAGAGTCAAAACAAACAGCACACAGTCATCAGTTTTCACAGTTATGTGCTATACCGAGGGCAAGAGAAGACAGCAATGACACTAATGAGAGGTGATCAGAGACATGTTAGGTTAATAATTGGGCAAGGCAATGGATCAGTACTCTGAGGATGGTGCTCTCTGGTGGCAAACTGGAAAGAGGTCAGCTGTAACTGTGACACATGCAGTATTTACTTTTGCAATTTACACCAATTATGTTATAATTGTATATCTTGCCTAATATTTGCTGCTGGATTTTTTCCTGAAGATTTTGAATTTTAAATCAATAAAGGGTGTAAGTCAAGAACATATTCATATAATTAGTTACAGACAGGAAGAATCTCATAATTAGATAGTAATACAGAGTGTACCCCAAACTAAACCCACCATACATAATGTCATCTTTGCTCCACAAGCCTATAAAATATTAGTGATTTTGCCAGGCTCAAGCTTTTGAGAAATTGTATTAATGCAGACAATTAGGATATATTGGATGAAAAGATCATGTAGGTGGTAAACAAATTCAGTACACTGGCCAAGGGCTGAAAATATGATGTGAATGGCAAATGCCAATATCTTGGATTTAGGGGTGGCATTATCTAAGGTGTCAAGGAAATATTATGACTGTATCCAAAAAGGGCTAAAGGTCAGCTATTTTCAGTCATCTTCAGTAAAACCTAATTTAAAATAACTAACTAACTAACATATATTTAACAGATCTATGATCAAGTCTGCACTTACAATGTTGAAACATTCAATTCCATGACCATTGCAATGTACTGTATTTTAAAATATTGTCTAATTATACTATAAAAAAGAACTCTGCACCTTCTCAGTGCATCACATCCCACTCACTAAATGAAGCACAAGGTGCTAATTAGCAAATCTGTGATTGCAGTACAACTCTTCCAGCTTCTTGTCATTCCAACCTGTTTGTGAAGGCTAAATATAGTACATGAAAATGTGATGAACTCTGAAAACAACAACAATATATTCAATGTGCTTTTATACTCATATGACTGGGATGACAGGGTGCTATATGGGTGAAATGAACCAAAGAAACTAGGTAAGTATGATTATCAGCAATTAACTATTGCTATATGTATAATATATTGTATATACTGTGTGTCAGTATAAATATATTACCATTTATATGCTTTGAACATATGTCAAAACAAGGAACATATGCACAGAAATTCACAATTAACTGTCATTAGAGAGACCATTTGCAGTTTCTACATTAATGAAATGCAGAGATATTTGGCACTGTAATATATTAGCACATTGCACCCAGGCTTACCAGAGAACACAATCACTGCACTGTCTGTGGGTAGAAATTGCCCTTTGACTCTAAGACCATCTTTCCCTTACTTTAATTATGAGCTTAATCAGAGGAACATCATTATGGCAAAACCTCAGAGATTAGTTACCCTCCATAAGACTTTGTAATTTATACTCCATACAGAAAAAATATATATATTGAAATATATTTTAAAGGTGCACTATGTAGGATTTAGGGGATCTATTTACAGAAATGGAATATCATCCTCATATGTTTTCAATAGTGTATTGTTGTAACTATGAATTATTGTGTTTTTGTAAGCTTTACATGAGACCTTTGTATTTGCGGTGGTGTTGAAAGTTTGTGAACCCTTTAGAATTTCCTATATTTCTGTATAAATATGACCTAAGACATCATCGTCAGCTTTTCACACAAGTCCTGAAAGTAAATAAATAGAACCCAATTAAACAAATGAGACAAGAATTTTATACTCATTCTTTACAAACTTTCAAACACCACTCTATATAGGGAGCAAGTCCTCTACTACCGAGCTACCATGTTGCGCCACTGCAATAGTCTAGCATGGACAAACCAAACACTGGCTCTAGAGAGCACATTTAAAGTTTTGCGTTTTTTTAAAAGAGGTAGCCAGCACTGGAAAGAAAAAGAAGAAGAAGAAAAGAAAACATAGAATGTAGAAGCCATTGTAAGAAACTGATGGTCTTCAGTATAGGTTTGTTTTTTCTTTTAATTTTTAAATTTGTTAAACATTAATAAAAATGTTTGGCACGGGTACTTACATATATTGCTGTTGCAGTTAGGAGTTACCTCCCTGCTTCAGTGGTTTTGCTTGTATAGAATATCCCCCTGTCTGATATTATAATGGTACATTAGTGTTCATGGATGTGGAAATAATAATGGAGATAATGCGATCAGGTTAGGAGTAGCATTCAAAATCCAAAATTCTAATGAACCAACTGTAATTTGTAATTGTCCATATTGTGATTTCTTTTTCTTTTCTTTTTTTTTGTGCTGGAAGATTTTTGTTCTCTGAGAAGTTCCACACATTACGCTTGTTACAAGTAACCTGCTCTCTAAGCATCCAAGGGAAACAGAAGAAGCATGCTCAGCAACAATTCTCAAATAGGCTGTTGCATTCAAGATAACAATCATGCTACGGTTAAAATCACTAAGATCACATTTTTTGTCCATGATGATTGTTGATATGAACATTACCCATTCTTGTTAAACCAGGTAACCATGACATTCCTCAACAACCCAAAATGTTCTATTTCTTATGTCCTTATGTTAACAATGTTATAACCTATAATTTCACTTTTTGTGAAAATTAAATGCTATTTAGTGTTTAGAGTGAGGCTAGACAATGCTGTTGTGAAATGCCAACAATGCTGGCCAACAAACAAACAGAAATAAATCTTATTAACAAGAAAACTAATGTTCAGCAACATTTATATGGCAAAAGATGTAGCACATACTTATTTCAGTGCTTAGATGTTTGTTTTATAAAGGAATCTGTAATGAATAGTGCTAAATAAGCAAGAAACAACTTATGAGAACATTTAGCTGTGTGAGCACAGGCACACAAATATCAGGACAAATACCAAACTGATAGGACTGCCTCTGCACGTCACAAAGATATTTTCAGTAACTTGCAAATAAAACAATGCTAACCAGTAGCCTTAGCATCAAAAACAATCTAGCATTTACCCAATTGCAGCATTACAGTAACATGAGATATGTGCTAAAGAGTGTTACTGTAACCATTAACATCAGTTTCTGTTTTTTACCTATCAAGCAGAAATGTACCTACTGCAGCTGTAATGAGATAATGAGGTAGTTTGTGGTGGAATTCTGAAGTTGAGCAGAAAAAGTTATTAGTTATAATTACTGATGTCTTAGATACTGTAATATACAGGCTTTCATGCTCTGGGTTTTCTGTGCTGTAACCTGTATGAGGCCACTCAGTAATCTAGGCTGAAAACGTAGTTGTTTAGCCAAGCCTTTTGTTAATAGGTTTTTATTAGGTAAAAGTGCAGATCTGGAAGGTTCTCAGGCATTGGACGTTTTGGTAAACTGGGATGTTTGGATGCTGTACCCCCCCACTCTCATGCGTTCACTTAGGTTTGTTGACGGTGGAGTGGCTGGCTGCTTTATGTCCCAGGGGGCCCTCATGTCTGTGTTACCTTCTGGCTCTCCCTTTTAATTATGCTGTCATAGATAGTCTCGCCGGAGTTCCTGCTTGCACTCAGCACTCAGCACAAGTAACAATCAGCATACATAGCAACCTGCTTTTTCTCTTCTCTCTCTCTCTCTCCCTCTCTCTCTTTCTCTGTCTGTTGAGCTGCACATGATACTCCTGAGACTCCAGTGATTCTGACCCCTTCTGCTTTCCGGACCTGCCTGATCCATCCTGGTGTCCTACTGGAGTCATCTCTTGGAAACCACTTGCTCCTGTTGAGAATGGCACCATATGAACTGCCTCAACATACACCTTACATGTAGCACCTTGATCCTTGAGAAACGTTGTCTCGTTTCACTGTACACTGTACCACATGTATACGTTGAAATGACAATAAAAGCCACTTGAACTTGAACTTGAACTTGAACTATAACTGTGAAGATTGCGTTGGACTGCTGTTGACATGAGCGGTTCTGCTGCAATGGCATAGGACTTAAATTACCATGAACAGTCTTGCACTCAAATCTTGACCCTATACCAAATGTGTTAGTTGCAATTGCCCAAATGAGGATGGGTTCCCTTTTGAGTCCGGTTCCTCTCAAGGTTTCTTCTTCTTGTTGCCGCAGGGAGTTTTTTCTTGCCACCATCGCCACAGGCTTGCTCATTAGGGAGTTATATATACATTTGTATATTCATAAGTTTAGATTCAGAATTTATATACTTCTGTGAAGCTGCTTTGTGACAATGTTTGTTGTTAAAAGCACTATACAAATAAAATTTAATTGAATTAAATTAATCAAGTCAGTGGTTCACTAGCAATGTAAACGGATTGTAGGCTGCTGCTAGCTAATTTAGCACGACATAGTAGTTTCGTCTGGACTGTTTCTTACCTGGAAACATGAGGCAACAACCAGATAGCACTCTGAGCTACCCAGGAATGCTCAGTGGTCCTCGGGCAACATTAGATAAGCACCAAACTTCGTGAAAATGCCCAAGTTCTGTCATCCTGCTCATGGACAGAGGCCTATGGACTGGTAGACTTGTCTGGAGGTCCAAAAAACACATAAAAAAGGTACCATCATGCTTTATTTGTTTTTGCTCCAGGTCAAACTGACTGCTAATTTCTGGTCTCTACAATCACAAGCACTGAAGCATTGAAACAATTTTAATGGAATCATGTTATTTTGCTGGTTTAAGGCTGGTTTAAGGTGATATTTACCCTACACTATATCTTGACATGCACCTCTCCAGAAATGTAAATACAGATCATAGCGACGCAGACCGCAACAACTGTGACTGGTCCAGTCAGGAGTATCACATTTCCTCCTATGTATTTCCGTCTGCTTCTTCTTCTCCATGAGGAAATCTACTGTCATGATATTGTGTTAATATAAACATATAAATTGTGAGTCTCTATACAGTCTGTAGTTTATTAGAGTGGCCAATTTAATCCTGCATCTAATCATGTGGATTTAAACACTATGGTATTATGACTTTCAGTCCAGGCCACTCATACTGCTGAATTAAACCATTTCAGAAATGCTTTCAGTGCGAATTCACTGTACTTAATGGTGTGAGGTTTCCTTTCCCCCAGTACATTTGCTTTAAAACAACATTTTGTCTGTGTTATTGTCTGTGTATTATTGCTACAGTGAAATACAGATCTCACATCCTGCTCTTCTTCTATTTTTAAAAGCAGTAAATTCTGGTGTGTTTGACCTTACGTGCAAGTATGTGCAAGTATAAATACTTAATCCTGTACCGTGTGGGGTCACTAATGTAACTCAGGGAAAATGTAAGCAATTTATTTTTGTTTAAAGCTAGAAATTATACAAAAGGAATCTCTGCTTTTATTTATTTTAATTTGCAATTTAACTTTTAAAAAAAGGTTAAAGAGCTTAAAGGACAAAGGACATACACATACAGTAGACAATGGTGCGTGTATGTTATGTTAAAGGGTTAGTACACCTAATTATTTGCTATAGTATGATCTCCTAATATTCAGTTAAGTCCAGGAGGTATAAGATTTCTATAGTGACCCAAGTTAAATAACATTAAGTTAATAGGGAACTCAGGGCCACTTCCACATAAATAGATACAGACGAGATACATATACCAAGTTTGTGCATAGTAAAATCAGTCATAAAACAGATATATTCATACTAGGGCTGTGCAATATGACAATATACATATAAAATGTGAGGATATAAAAATGTCTATCGTATCATATTATGCTAATTTCAAATCATTCAAATAATTTATTTTGTTGTGCCACAAATCACACTCTTTACGGCAATATTTTTTTGTCATCTGCATGGTTTATTTGGTGCAGCGGTTCTGAATGACGTCCTACTAGGTGCTGCTAATGCCTGGACTATAGCAATTGCGTTGCGTGTGCATGACGGCTATGCCACTGAACTGCTACGGCTCACGTGTGTTTTTGTCCAGAAAGCTGCAGCATTGCTACTGACAGCTCTATCTTTCAACATTGAGTTTGCCTTTGATAATGGCCATCAATAATATAACGTTTAGTTTCATTTCATTGTAATTTTAATTTATATTTAGTTTAGACAGACAAAGGTTAAGAAGCGTGCACTCAATTTTGTTTACCCTTGTTCAAACAAGCCAGAGAGAGAGAAAGAGCTCAAGAGCACTGAAAAAAACATTGCCCTTCACCTTATGTTCTGTTAACTGTGGCCTACACTGGCTTTCTGCTATGAAACATGTAGCCTCCACTTTCTCATTTAATAAGATACAATTGATAAAATGGTATCTTGTAGTTCGAGCCTACAGCAAGGCTCGAACTGTGCCTACATGTGTCTCACGTAGGCTGTGTGACTGCTCTGACCTGTTAACATGGGCAATGAAATAAAAATCAAGAAATTTCACTACCGTCACACAACACCACTGGTGTGGCTCAGAGGCTATGTTAGCACTGACATGGTTAATATTAGAGGTGTTATTAGAGGTGATAAGAGGTCAGTGTGTTTTCCCCTGAATTGCAGGTAAACACATTGTTTAGTAAGGAATTTGTATTACCATTAAGACCAGGATGTGTGTGAAATAAAGAATCTTCTTCTTCTTCTTCTTCTTCTTCTTCTTCTTATTATTATTATTATTATTATTATTATTATTATCATTTTGGATCAAATCATTTTCTTTTTTAAACACTGGATGGCTAATGCTAACAATTTTACCACCATTATTATCAAAATTCTTATTAAAATATGTACTTTTACCAGGTGTTTACTTATTATTTAAGTCTTTTCTGATGAATTTGAAAATACTACAATTCAGATTTTTTAAAAATAAAATAGGTTTATTTATTTATTTATTCATTGAATTTGCAGAAATCGTGCTATATAGTGATATGTATTGTTAGCTCAATATGAACCTTTATTGGGATATAAGATTTTGGTCATATCACACAGCCCAAGTTCATGCTTTCATATCTTTTTACAACTTCACATGCTCTTTCACACACATTTAAAAAGCACCTGTGATTTATCACATATAATTAACTCTTCTGTTTTGTTATGATCACTCATGCATTAAAGTGAGGGTGAAATCATTTTGAAAGTTTACATAATTTGACATGGAATGCATGTTTATAAAGTCTGAAGAAAGAAAAAGAATAAAGTTCCAATTTTATATAAGCTCAACACATGCCTGTGACTCAGTTATTGTGTTTGACATCATTGTGGTAAACCTTGTTCTATATCTGTGTGAAAACAGATATGGAGAAAATTCTAACCAATCTGGCAACACTGCATGACGCCAGCAGTTTTCTGAAAAGTTCCCGAAATTTTCAAATGGAAGCACTTGGTGTGGTCACAAAAACAAAATAAATAAAAAATAAAAAAATAAAAAAATCAGGCAGACCCTGGCTGCAGCGCTTTTTCTCTAGGCAGTCGCATAAGCTCTCTGGGAACAAAAGGCATACATTGAAAGAAGCACTTGGTTTCAATCTTCAACACAGGTGAATACTGAAGCCTGAATTCCACCACAGCAATATAATTCACCAGTAAAAATCCGTACGGGAGATTGTTTCGGTGGTTGCTATGGAAGTGGATAGTGACAATGGAGCAGTCTGATATGAAGGAGGTATACATTTTATGGACAGCTATTAAAGGAAAATCAAGGCAAATTTTGTTTGAGCAAATAATATTTTTATTATGCCATTCTACATCAAGAAGGCACATCGGATTATGTGAGAGAAATTATCCTTTTCTGCAGGCTTTTATTCTTTCTTCTAATCACTTTGTTAACACATGGAAAGAGAACTAGGGTTATCACAATGTCGTCACACGTGATAACGGGGTCGAAGGCTAAAATCATTTCATGTGTCAAGCGTGGCTTAGGCTATACAAACGTAGAACTTTATCTTTTTTCATTACAACACCTGCACAGAATTCCCCATTGTAATGTAATTAATTGTAATGCATTGTAATTAATTTATTAATTTATCCATCCATCCATCCATCCATAAATTCATTCATTCATTCATTTAGCACATGGAAATAATAATACTTTCAATGCAATATGATCCTGGCATATTCAAACCATAAAGAACTAAGAACTTAAGCCATTATCAAATGGGCTACCATTTTTATAGTTATAAACGTTAATATAAACTTCTATTTAACCAAGCTAGATAATAACCTGAGTCTGTGGAACTTTATCACCCAAAGGTTGCAGTTGGTTAAAGAATCCATTATTATTCATATAAATGTAGATTTTGTTTTTATAGGATTATTTGGAAATTTGGGAATTTTATTTGTAAAATGTTCTTCTTGTGTAAGCAATGCAGTTACTTGCAGCAATCTTATCTTCAATTAAGCATGAGCAAAAAATTTAATTGAACGGAAATCATTTGGCATGGAAATCATCTACTGGCACTTCTCATTGACATAATCACTGCTTGGTACTGGGATTATGTGAAACAAATAAAAATAAATTGTAAATAAGTAAATAAATAAGGATTTATATTTATTTTATATTTCAGGATTTACTTTTAAATGTTGAATGTTGTCAATACCGGTTACAGGCCTTAAAACAAAAATGAACTCTTTTTTATCTAATATCTTATTCTCAAACATTAAAAAAATAAGTATAATGTATCCAACCAAAAGCATTTCAAAGTGTGATAGTGAACAATGTGCATCATTATATTTTCAAGAAGAGTGCAATTTTGTAGGAAATCTCATTATGTATTTGTGGAATTTATGGAAAACTAAATATTTTTTATGTACATGACAGTCCGGTGCAGAACTGCTACAGAAATGTACTAATTGGACACATTCTGCACAATAGACTGAATGCTTATTATGCTCCTTTGTTCAAAGACCTGCTCAATTAGGGCTCAGAATTGGCATTTTTATGTTATTCAAATGCAAGCACTTCAGTGGCTGTCATGTACATGTGAACTTGTTTTAACAGTTAAATTGTACACTCCTCTATCCATTTAAAAAGGAAATGCTGCACTTGTGAAAATTCTGGGGGAGGAAAATACAATTAAAGTCAATAAACTGACAAGTTACAGGGTTGAACATTTTCTTTAGGAAATTGTGCAGTAAATATAGTGATACTTCATTTATTAGGTATTGTGTACATTCACTTGTGGCTTAAAACTCAAATGTTTTCTTTATAGCACTACTTTTGTTAATACACAGACAGGTGATAGATTAAAGGAAAAACCTGTGGATCTCTTATTATGTGGGAGACATTTTTGGCATGGTTTGTGTCAACTTGTAGCTGCTCAGACCAAGCTGCATTATATAGCTGGTGCACCAACCACACTTCTCATTGTATACAATCTCATTGCATTCGTGCAATGACAATCGTTCTTCAAAAGACCTGCCAAACTATTGAAGTTTCAGCTGTGTAGGCCCATGGTAATATAGCTTGACCAGGAATGGGGGCTGGTGTATGCAGATTTGGGGTGAATAAATTTTAAAAAGTAATGACTGTTTCTCCTTAAATCCCATTAAAAAGGTAAAAAAAACACAAGTGCATCATCTACTAATTGGTATATTCTTATTAAAGGTGCGATAGAATGCTTTTATTCAAAAAATTTTAATTGTTCTTGGATGTGTAAATAGAAGATATCTGACTTTGGTTAGGGCAAAAAATGGCTAGATTCTGTTTTTCACACCCACTTACAGTCCTATGATTTGCCCCTGAAAAGAAGCAAGCTATATTCCTTTTTTTTGGTGGGTTTATTAATATGTTGATGAGCTCTGCTCTGATTGGCTGGTTTAAGTGTAATGACTTCTTCAGGCTCTTTCAGGGTTGCAAGATATTTTCTGATTATATCTTAATCAAGTAGTGATTTAAATCTCATTCACCATAAGGCAACTCTATACTCCCAATAAATTAGAGATTTACTTGACAAAGGAATTGAAATGACAAATTCATTTGTGCCGTCAAGGCATGGCGAGACACAAGTGCAGGATCAGGAGACAGAGGTAACTCTGGTAACTCTGACTATAACTGGAGCTGGACTAGGAACTGACTCCTCGTGAGTGACTTTGGCTGAAACAGGAGCGGAACTAGAAACTGGTACAGGCTCCCTGTGAGCGACTTTGGCTAGAACAAGAGCAGAAATAGGAACAGGAACAGACTCCATGTGAGCGACTTTGACTGGAACAGGAGTGGAACTAGGAACTGGAAATGAAGTGGGCTCCATGAGAGTGACTTTGGCTGGAACAGGAGCGGACTCTGGGAGAGCTACTGTGACTGGAGTGGCTTCTGACCCTTGTGGCAATCCAGACTTGTGTTTAGGCGTAGCTTTGGTCACATGCTCTGGCGAAGGTTTTGCCTTCGGGAGCGATTGCCTCATTCTTTGCTTCTGGAGGGGGCTCTGGATCGGTTGACTCCTTTTTGGCCTTTGGAGGGGGCTCTAGAGCGGTTGCCTCCTGATTAAAGGCATCATAAAACATTCCAAGCACTTCTCCAAAGTCTTTAGGGTTTTGCAAATATGGATGCTGAATGGTGATAAGCTCTTCAGCAAACATACGTGCAGGTCCTGTGAGCCAACGTATCATGCACCTTACCCATATGGGGTCTGAAGGTCTAGGCGCCATCAAACACTCCTAGAAGTTTTGGCAGTGAAGTAAGAAGATGGTGGGAGTTTCCTTCACCCCATCGTACAGCTTAGGCAGCTCCATCTCCCACTGTTGCCGAAACAGAGTGGGCATGGTGGTCATACACCCATCCTGGATCCACGGAGATCCTGCTGCATCTCTGTTGCGGTGAAGCATTCTGTCACGGCACTTGCGCTATCGAGGCATGGCGAGACACAAGTGCAGGATCAGGAAACAGAGGTAAAAGCAATACAGTGTTTATTTAACAAACTAGGCAGAGGTACAAATACGGCAGGCAAAAGAGTAACTCAGTTTTATTCAATTCAAGTTTATTTGTATAGCGCTTTTAACAACAGACATTGTCATAAAGCAGCTTCACAAAAGTATATAAATTCTGAATATAAACTTATGAA
>JAQQZR010000512.1:0-14236 GCA_030068235.1 Notoglanidium macrostoma | reverse complement strand
CTGTTCACTGAAAAGCATTCCAGGTGACGACTTCATGCAGCTGGGTAAGATAATGCCCACAATATCATCACGCTCAACGGGGGCGACTTTGAAGAAGCTAAAATATGAAACATATTTTGTTTTTTTGTTTTTTTTACACTTTTTTTGTTTACTACATAATTCAGTATATGTGTTGCTTCATAATTTGAGATATTCAGTATTGTTTTACAATGTAGAAAACAACAACAAAAAGAAAAACCTATGAAAGAGAAGGCGTGTCCAAACTTTTGACTGGTAGTGTGTATATTTTTATATAATATTTTATATATTGTAAAATATATTTTATATAATAATCAGATAATGAGGAAATATGAGGTAACTTTTCCTTTCCTTGAGACGTCTACACTTGCCGTGAAATCATTCTTTGCAGTGAAAGTTTAGGAAAAAAGGCATGTGGGGGGTTTTTTTTTTTGGTTTTTTTTTGGTGTATTTTAACAATTGATATGGTCACAAAGCAGCTTTACAAAAATCGACATATGGTGCACAAGTGTGCGGTTGTGTCAGAGGTCTGACGCGGAGGTGGAGAATATGACAAATATATCATATGATTGTCAAAGGCATTTCTATGATGCAGGATACGCGTCACGATCTAAAGGTGTGTTAAGCCATACAATACTGCTGCATTTAAAAAGAACGTGTTATGAATAATCGTGATTTAGTTCATTGTTAACACAAATGTCACAAATTTATAATACTCTGGTTTATTATATTTGTTAATCTTAAAAAAAAAAAAAAATAAACACCCATAAATATATAATTATTAAAGACCGTGTAAAGCAAATTCAGCGATTTCTTTCTAAACACATTGTACATGTTAGTTGCTGAAAACATGAAGACGGTAAACTTTGTAATTATTGAATTGCGGCGTTGAATTGTGTTTTGAATTATTCTTATTTGTAAACGTGGCTGGTTTTACGTCAGTCTTGTGATCCTCCCTCATTATCTTGCGATCTGATGTTATCTTATGAAATATTGTTTTTTTTCAGCGCATACATTTAGTGATTAATGTAACCCTTCTTAGAAAATAGGGATTTGCACAAATCTGGCAACCCTACCAGAGCTAGGATTCTTCCTCCACATGAGATGCTTTGTTTTAAGCGCCTGCATGCTTGCACATCCTTTCTCACATGAAGTATGTCTGAGCGCTAGTGAGCATGAGGGTGCTGAGAGATGTGAAGGTCCTGCATGTCTCTCATCCTCCCGCATCCACAGGGAAATCATCACGTTGAGACTGGTGGTGGCACACTCAGTCACTCACTCATTCACTCAGTCAGCTCTGAACCTAAACACCACACAGGAACTGTCAGAAAGGAAAGCGTCCTGAGAGGGGGGACAGCAGACAGCCCCTCTTCCCCAGGGAAACATGACCACTCCACTCTCTCACACCACACATCTCCAGTAGCTCTGACTTATTCATGACTCGGTTCTGAATTTCCCAGCATTTCCCATCTGTTCTTGCGTTTTGTTTTTTTTCTACGCTCAGCTGGGATCAGCCTTTTCTATGGGATGTGCGTTAACACTGACTTGCAAAACTAAAGTAATTAGTAAATTAATATAAACATTTCGGGACAATTCATCTCACCAGGGCTGTAATCTGAACTCACCTAGGGTTAGGGTTAATATACCCAAATCTCCTCGACCAATAAGGATGTTTGGCGAAATGTTTGTTCAGACTTGGACTGAAGGTTCGAGGGTAATTTAAGTCATGAATGGCACCCAAAATCCCGGAAAACTGAGTTGTTGTATGTGCTCCAAACAAATAGTAAGAGTAATCGCCTCCTCCGCCTCCTCGTCATCATAGTTCAATATGGAGGAAAGAATAGAAAAGTGCCTAGAGTGAACAGACAAATAAATTCACTAGCGATCTCACTGGACAAGAGAAAGCTCCAGTTTGCTACCCAGTTGCATGTTGCCCAGAAACATGCCAGCTGACTCCGATGGTAGCTAACATAATGTAATAAAATGGTGAGCTAGCTAGCGAAGTGCATTAATACACACTAAAGAAAACAATTTTATTATATTAACGAAGCATGTCATGTTGACGCCCCCTTTCCAGCCACACAAACTAGAGTCTAGTTATGGGCTGGTGCTGGAGCTGTGTCAGAGGTGGTTCATCCTTGTGAACCGGTTTGCTTTTCAACGGGCTAGAGTGCTCGTGTCTCCGTAGTGTGCATCTGTATACATCTCCACTTTTTTCCTGGCTGAGAGCTGGTTCTTTGGCTGTCAAAATGCAAAGAAGTGTGATTTTAGGCACCGGCTCTGAACTAGCTCTAGAACTACCTTGCTGGAAAAGGGCTATCTGAGACCTCTCTGAAGAACCGGGCATGGTTTGAGTCAAGATTTTCTGAGCTAGGATCCATTACATGTTTGAAACCTTAACATTAATGCTGTGTTTGGGGGGAAATGAAGAGTATGTCTTGGCTCATCAAGTGCATAAACAGTTACTTTAACATTTATATCAAGACCTTTATCTATTTATATCCAGGCATTAATGTGGCTGAGTGTTTGTGCTGTTCCAGGATCAGTTAGTGGTAAAAAAAAATAAAAAGCTTTTCGTGGATCAGCTCTATTAAAGCTATACTGAAGTGTGTTAATATAGGCCGTTGTTCCTCCTGGTGAAGACTAAAGCATCCCCTGGACTTTGTCCCATTCCTCAGGCTCTTTATCCACCCACGTGAGCAGGGTAAATGTTCCTCACTGGGTTTTTCCTCACACAATCAATGTTCTGACCTCAGTTTCCTTAAAGACATGTGCAGCTGCGTCCCCTTCCTAAATTTCCGCATCTCCGGCACGGTGAAATCTCACCCATCTGGCCCGTGATCTCTAACTCTTAACTGCATCAGATTCTGAAATAGTGGAGAAGAACTGCATAGGTTTGCTCTTTATAAGCCCTTCAAGCTGTTAAATTAACTGACTTTTACGCAAAATTGCCTCTTCAGTTTCTACTTGGATTCTGCATTTGTTTTTTAGTTCAATAGTTTTTGTCATGATAGGAGTAGTCAGAATTCCTGCTCTATGCGACTTTTAATACGGCCGGTAATGTCTCACATGGTAACCATAGCAACAGCAACATTAAGTATAGCACAGGTATTTTAAACCAGCAAATTACATTACAGCAAGAAAACCTCTGACCAAAAATCATCTTTGTATTTTAGCAAAATATAAACGTGTGTATGGGGATGATGAAGTTAAGAATTTTCTACCACAGAAGAATGTCTTGGCCGTTTGTGCGGCGTTTACTCATAATCGAGCATGTTTCTCAGACCACAGCATTTGGTTAAATGTAATTATCATCTTCACATTTTCAAATGATGCCATTTTTGTTCCAAGTACAGGAGCTAATGGAGATGTGCCTTGACTTTTTTTTTTAACTACGCTATGTAAAATTATTATTGCAATTATTTTAATAATAAAAAGTAAAAGTGCGCGCACATAACATCCTGGAAAAGCCTATTCTACAGGTGAAACTCGGAAAATTAGAATATCGTCCAAAAGTTAACTTCAACTTCAGTTAAGTTTCAACTTAAAAGGTGAAACTAATATATGATATAGACTCGTTACTTGCAAAGCGAGATATTTCAAACCTTTATTTGTTATAATTTTGATGATTATGGCTTACAGCTTATGAAAACCCCAAATTCAAAATCTCAGAAAATTAGAATATTACATGAAATCAATAAAACAAGGATTTTAAATAGAGAAATGTCGGACCTCTGAAAAGTATAATCATGCATATGTACTCAGTACTTGGTTTGGGCCTCTTTTGCATGAATTACTGCCTCAATGCGGAAATAAATGAACTTTTGCACGATATTCTAATTTTTCGAGTTTCACCTGTATGTGTGGAACATACAGTTGTTCAAGATGGAGTAGAAACGAGCAGAGGTTTGAGCAAAACTCCTCAAAAACAACAATATGAGCACAAGTGGTGAATCGGCTTCAGCTGCATGGAAACAAGCTCCGCCCAGTTTTTCCTGCATAACGCGCTCCCCAGTTTACCCTCATACACATCATATTTTACTGAACCATGCCCTAATTTATGTATATTGCCATAGTGAGCCAATAAAAGGAAGGTATTCAACAGAGTTAAAGATGCCAAGAAAGAAGTAAATGAACCGAACGCAGGAAAAATGTACAACAGTGTAACTGGGTAAGATGTGCTTAAAGCTGTTTAAGACTCGGACCAGGTAGAACATTTAAAGGTACGATTAATTGAGTTCTTCTATCGGTAGGTTGCAACCGTCCCATGGTCCCAAAGTCTTACATAATTACATAGAGTTGACATAAAATTATTTAATAACACCAAAAAAAATACAACTACAAATTGTACAACAAATCTCTCGGAATACGCTGTGGGTTTCATCTACGCCTAGCTCCACGTCTTCACAACGCTTGGTCCTTTTTATACATCAAAGTACTATAAATACTCAATTAATGACTAATGAGTTGATAAAGCTCCAGTTCTGTGCATTGTGATTCATAAATTATTACATGTTACATGTTACATATTACAAATTACATGTTTTACACCTGTGCAATTACGATTATTACTGATGTTTTCTATTTGTATTGTTCATTATGCTACTCTATATACAATGCTTAATGCTATAATACTAGAGTGCTGGCGTATTCTTAATACTATACTATAATTATTGATGATGCTGGGATTACGTTTGGTTGGTTGACTGTAAATAGACTTACATATGCAGTGCACTACAAACACTCGACCAGGCTACACGTTTCATTTTTGTTAATTTAGCCAAGAACACGTTGTTATTCATATAATTTCTATTTTAATTTCTTTAACAGTGGCTTGAACCAGCTACAGGGAAATAAAGTACAGTTTTGCACTTTAAAGGTCCACTGTGTAGGATTTTAAGGGTCTCGATTAGCAGAAACGGAGTATATATTCCATAATATATGTATGGAATTCATAAGTATGTTTTTATTAGTGTATAATTACCTCTAAGTATGAATTGTTGCGTTTAAGTAAGCTTAGCGTGAGCCCTTTATATCTACACAGGGAGCGGGTTCACCTCTACGGAGCCGCCTTGTTGCGTCGCTAGAGTAGCCCAGAACGGACGAACCTCTAGAGAGCGCCTTCCACGTTTCACGTTTTTCTATGTCGCAGCATGAATCCGGGAGGAAGCACCAGAAGGACGACGAAGAAGAAGAAGAAAAGAAGACGAGGAAGAAGAAAGAAGAGGAATCAGTGTTGCTGGATAACAAGTTTGAGAACCCAAATGTTGAAAAATGGAGGCTCGTGCTTATTATTTCGCACAGAAAATGCAAAGGAGTGGAAATGTAAATACTTGGAAGTACGCTACAGGCACCTGACGGACACCGAACGCGCTAATACACACTTGGAAAGGGAGGGGAATTCAGGTGGATGAATCCTACATAGTGGACCTTTAATACATTTTGACCACTTGCGGTAAAAATGAGGGCGCATTTGAGATATTGTATTGATTGTATTCGAGATAAACCCCTGATGTTTTGCCTACACACTGAAGATGGATGGAGTAAGAGTTCTTGTTCTGGACATTGGAACTGATATAGAACAATCAAATGCCAGCTGCTGTACAGCAAGCTGTATAGCAGTTGTTTGGTGGGGGAAAAAAAAATAAAAAATAAAAAAAAGCTTCGATCTACTTAGGAGTACTACAAAATATTTTTGGAACTACAGACTAGGAAAAGCAGTGTTTCCTGATTTATCCGGAATGTGAAAATTTACGTTCCAAGATCGTCTACGTTCACCACAGCAGCCTGGAACTGGGCAGCCATGAGAGTGTGAGAAAGAGCGAGCAGATGAGAGAAATGCCCCAGAAATTGGCTGCGAGGTGGAATATAATGTCACTTCTGTTTTCGCTAATCTGTGCCCACGTCGGTGCCAGGCGTGCTTTCTGTCAAACAACATTAACCTTCCTCTGATCTCATTTCTATCAACCCCCCTTAATAATCCCTCCTCGTGTTTATTTGCCAGGCCAGAGCGCTGTCACTCAGGATTAGCCTTGGGCGCAGCTCTGTGAGCCGGGCCTCTGTTTTCCCGCAGCACGTCTGGAGCTTCTGTCTCCGCACAGCTCCGGCTTTTTGTGGACATCGATTGTTTTTTAAAAGAAATAAAGCTGCGATTCAGAGCTTCTCACCACGCCGGCATACAGCTTAAATTCAGCGTGCATGAAGTCTTTAAGCTAATCTCCTGCACACAATCCCAGCAGCGCTCAGTGTGTGGGACAGCTGGTACACACACACACACACACACACACACACACACACACACACACACACACACACACCAGGTGTTTTAATCAGAGAGCTTGTAATCCATATGTACTTCAAACCCCAGTGCTGTCGAATTCTTTATTCTGATTGATCAAAAGGTGCTGATTAATTGTCGTTAAGCACGGCGCTGACAGCAGTTCCAGCTGCATGGAAAGTCATGTTCGTCCGTCATGTTATTGTTTCTATAGTAACAACTTGCACTGTGACTTGTACGACGGACGCGCCACATCATTTGAAGCAAACGGGTCTTAAAAACGTGTTATCATTTGTCAATATATGTAGAATTGAATGATTGAAGTTTTCAGTCAGGAGAGGTTTATTTTAGCATTAAAGGACGGACTCTCCAGCGTCAGTAAGATTTTCCACCGTTTCCTGGACCGAACTTTGCACCTTTTTTTTTTATTAGTAACAGGACAAATGAGAGACTGGTGAGGACACAACTGTATAGCTCCTGTAATGGTACTTGTTTGGCAGGAGATCAAATGTAGCTATAAATGGATAAAAAATATGACGTGTTCCCTAACAAATAAAAAAGGTTAGTGTTGGCCGATTGCTGTGGCACATCAAACACTCCGGGATATTCTGTATTAGGAAAAGGGGGGGCGGCGGGGGCCGGCCACTGGAAGGAAAACTCACGTTAGCAGACGTAACGGACGCCTCAGAGAGAGTTTACTGCTTCCTCGCTATTGTTTAAAATGAGTCGAGTCGCCAATCAAAACACGGCTTCCTCCTGTAGGGGAGAACATCCAAACTCGTAACTGCATGAAATCCTGCAGAAATTCCATCTTTCCATCTGCAATGCATTTTTTGAGCTGCTTTTCTTGCATGTCTTACATGGAATTTAAAAAAAAAAAAAAAAAGAGAGAGAGAGAGAGAAATATTCTGCCATTTTAAAGTTTTTTTTTTCCCCCCCCAAGACTTGAGTAAAGCAGCTTGAACACTTACTTAAGTAAAATTAGAGTAATGACTCGTGTAGAAGGAAGAAGAGTCAAGAGCATAACCACCTTTGTAAGAAACTCGTACATTAGCGGACGCTACACATTCTTTTTAAAAAAGTATTTTAACTTCAGACTGCCAACAAAATATTTCAGCTTATAACAAGAAAATATGTTCCACCATTGTGCCTCTAATACAAATTGCTAACATTAGCTATGTCTGCTAGCTAGCTAGCAAAAGATGCTACATGTTATGTTTGCTAGTTAGCTAGTCAGTTAGTTAGGCGACATGACTAATGTCAGCAATTTGTTAGGATTTTCTGTTGCTGTAAGATGAAATCTTTGTGGCGGTTTAAAGTGAGCATACTTTGTAAAAATGTTTTCCTCAGAGTCACCGGTGTCCTTAAATGGTGCTAACCGCTAACTACCTTAAAGTGACTGGTAGTGCTTGGTGTGTAGCATTTGGTTTGACCTTAAAGTGACTTCAAAGGTGATTGTTTTTATTATAATTTTTTTCCCCTGCTTAATATTTGCTGTCTTCGAGTCATCCTCGACGGTTTACGTGTACGGGTTCGGAGGTGAGGATTACGACGTGGTGTGCGTTCAGGTTGAAAAAACGGATGCCTTTGCATTTATTTTTGTATAATCGACAGCAATATGTTTCTTTTAGCATGCAAGAGTCCGTCATGATTTTTTCTTTCTTCTTTTTTTTTATTTTTGGAAAATCGGGGCTCATGGAAAAATATGAATTCCCGATTCCGACATTGTCATTACGTCAGGACTTTAAGCCGTGTATTGAAATAGTTTACAGCAGTGTCTAATGCAGAATGTCGAGAATGAGCGCGATACGGTGTTTCCTCACACTTCTGTCTTCTGTCCTCTTCTCCTCGAGGATCCCGTCTCCAGGACGCACTGCGCTGACCGAGATCATCATCGGTTCCGGCCCCAGCATCCAGATACGAGAGTCTCAGCTGATCTGAAGGAGTTTAATCATCCCTGAGTGAGCACTACACGGAGCACTAAACCCGATGATGCTGGATTTCAAAAGCTTGATCCACATCTTAGTCTTAATAACATCCAGCTCATCGTTTATACACCATGGAGTGAGACATCATCTGCAGAACACAGTAATAGGATATTACACACTGTATATTATTAGTCATTACCTCATCATTATAAACACTACATCATAGCACACAGTAAATACTGAACATTAATCCGAGCACTTGAAGCTAATAGCGTCCGTCACTTTTATGCCGCTTGTTGGAATTTCTGGTTAATGTTTTATGATCTTTGGAGTTATTTGAGATAATAAAAGATGAATGAACCACTTCATAGTTCTCTCGTTATTAATTGATGCTAATGTCTTGTCCTCGGGTCGCATCTTCAGTCATGGCTGTAATGAGGAATACTATGATTACGATGCCATTTAGGCGCCGTGACTCTTAAATTGCACTTTTTAAATATTGAACCTTATAAAACATGCATTGAACCATTGAAAAAAAGTTCTCAGTTATCAAGCTTCAAGTCTATTAGCCTTAACAAACCCAGATTAAATTGTTAACTAGCTTCCATGCGTAGGACACAAGGGCATTACTGTCATTCTGGTGAGCTTCCTAAAATGATTATCTTTAATTCCTTTCAAGTTTTTCTTTTATGTCTAACTGTGTTGTCCTTTCAAAATGACCTCATCAGGATCTCCGTGTCATTGAAAACAAAGAAAGAAGAACGACGGGACTTTTCTTCTTCTCGTGATCTTCAGGAACTTCCGATGATGTTTGAACATGTGACTTCGTGGAATATTCCAAGGATTTCATTCAGGAATCAGGTTTCGGTGTGTGAAACTGCGAGAGTGTTTGACGTACGATAGTGTTTTAATAATTATTCGAACGGTAATTTAGTTAACGTACGCTCTCTGGTTTGAGTGGTGTCATGACGACACGGCTTGTTAAAGGAAAAAAAATCTACTTTTAAAGACCAAGGTTTTCAGAATAATTATTTATGCTTTTATTTTCTGCTTCAGGTTCGAATCAGATCAGAATTGGGCGTGGATTGTCTTATTTATAGCCATATTTAATTGTATAATAATATGTAAGCATTAGAAGGTAACTCTTGGTCACTGATTCGGACTTTCTGTAAATAAAGAAATTCATAAAAACGGATCTTCGTCAAATTTCAGCACTGCGCATGATGAATATCCTGATCCATCACCTCCACATCTTAGTGCTTTTGTGTGTTTTCCGGCTGTGTATTGTGAGTTCCAGTGGAGGCAGGAGAGGAACGCTGGCAGCACAAACATCACGTGTGTTTTATTAGTGTGTGTACAAGACGGAGAGAGACAGGGGGAGTGTACCGAGAGTCGAGGCTCTGTAATTATCAGCGGTAAAGGTGACACGCAAATACGAGCTATACGTTGATGTCATGTGACTTTTTCCTTGTAATCAGTGGAGGAGCCGGTTTCTGTTCATCGTTTTCGTCTCATCTGTTGGAGACTTTTGTCTGTTTCAGCTTGTTGATTAGTTTTTTCCTGATTTCCTGTTTGTTTTTTCTTGCTTCCTGTTTCCTTGTTTCACGGATCTCATCACTTTATCCCTGAGATCAGCTGCACTTCTGTCTGTTCTGTCATTTCTTTGCATCATTATGAACCAAATGACCGACTACTTATACAACATAGGTGTTTCAGTAGTGTGTGTGTGTGTGTGTGTGTGGCATTTAGGCACGGTTCATCACACACCCTGCTGTGAATTACTTCACCCACATTATCATTAGCTGAACTAAAACTGACCATCTACGTAAAGCCTCTTACTTGATCTGTGCTCATCCAGAGCTCTGCTGTATGGTGCTTGGTCACGTCGCTCGCTCTCGAGCATTATTAAAGAGTAGTTTATTCGTAGTTTAACGCCACTCCCAAAAACGTTATCTCTTCATGAGAACGGAAAGAAATCCAGCTAGAACATTCCTCACTGACACTTTCCCAGCTTCTAATGGATCTTCGTTCTTCTTTCCAAGTGCCGATGGTCCCACTTTGTTCCAAGTTGTTTCAAGTTTAAGCCTTGCTTCATATTTGGACCCAAGAGCACCTGTATTTAAACAGCCGCTCCTTTATCAGCCTCCCTTTTTATCTCTTGTAGTTAATAAGAAAGAATACAACTAGAGAAAAAAAAACACAATCCCAAAAAGACATTCCCATGTTGGAAAACTTTATCCCGACTGTTATGAAGCAGTGACACATAAATGCTAAATAGACTTCAGCACATTAACAATTTTTTTTTTTTTCCCCCCGTTTTAAATCCGTGTATAATCACAGTATTAATTTAACCATTTAAGGACCCGTGTAAGCTGTTACTATAGAAACGGTTATATATTATAAGCACTGCATTAATATATTCATCTTGAATGATGGCTGGAACGGAGTCCTACATACTGGACCTTTTAATATGACAATTTTCATTGCAAGCAACTTGAGAGAAATATAGACATGAATATTTCAGCGCTACGTCTTTGGCATGGACTCCATTGTTTCTGCAAAACCTTACGATCCATTGTAGAGCAAATCCGCAGGCATGTCGTCTGATCACATGATTCAGTAGAAGGAAATTCGAACCTTTTGTAAAAAGCAGTTGACATGGTCAAATATCGCAAATGTGCTCACATTTAAATGTGGAAAAAGCATCCGTTTATTTTATTTTATTTTTTTCCCAAAAAATTTTCCAGTGTGGTGTCAGACATTTGGGCCTTTTATTAAATAAACACTGCTTTTTCAAGACAGGAAAATACCGCATCATCGAATATTGATTTACGTCGGTTATTATGAATTAATTAGCGCTAATAGGCCTATATGTTCGTGCATATATTTGGTGCTTAGTAGTTGTCATGTGCTTGCTTTATATGTTACATAGCAGGGCACATTTAGTTAACACTAGCCGTTGTTTTTCTTCTTGCGAATGTCTTCGCCCCTGTCAGATAGTACACACACCTGCCTGTCCTCCGTCCTCCCCCTGCACATCAGCTATTAGTGTGGTGACTTATTAAGCTCAGGAATGCTTTGAGTGAATTCGTCTGACCTTGTAACGGTTCAGAGCCGCTAGTTCACGATCAAAGCCGCTCGTGAGAGGGAGATTCATACAGACCCCCAGGTAACGAGGGGGGAGGGGAGAGGGTTCAGACGGGACGGCTCGCTGACGTCAGACCCCCGGGTTAGCTTTTCAGACCTTCTGAACTTCCTCTGCTCTCTAACTCGCATGTTAATGGATGCATTTCAGTGCACCACTTCATTTCCAGCATGATGGCATGGATGAACCCGGTGGTGTTGGTTTTTATCCTCTGAAGAGGTGTTCAGAGCAGCCGGATGTGTTCAAAACGGCCATTAAGGAGTATTGAAAGATCATGAAACTGACATTGTCGAGGGAACCTGAGTGACGTTCTAATGATAGTGTGTCACATGTGGAAATGGCTGAACGTACGAGTTAGGACTTGATCATCCTCAAAGGAAACCAAAACAGCATTGCGACATGTGGCATGTGTACAAAGTATTAGTAAATGTTTTGTTCTAAAAGTGTTGTTCTACGCTTTGTCTTCTGCGTTCAAGCTGAAACTCGGGGCGAAACATTAGCTCACCGTGTTATCCTCCGGTCCTTTCCGGATATGACCGCTGTTTCCCAGCACTGCTCTTTTTCCTAACGTTCTTTGAGTTGATGTTTGACTTAAACGCCGTGATGATGCATTAGACGTTTAACGTTTGTGTGTGTGAGTGACATTACTGAAGCTGAAGTTCTTTCACACTTTGCTCTGAGGTCATTTTGTCAAGGTCTCTTCTGGTGGTCCAAGTTGGTGTGTTTGTGCTCTTGAAGGAACACGATTGAAAATGTTATATCCTGCATCCGTGTCAAGAAATTCAACGCATTTCCGTGTGCTGAGAAACAAGCAGGAAGCCCAGTTACTCATCCTCACGTATATAGAAATGAGTGATATGACCAAAATATCACATCACAATTCTCAAAAATATTTCTATAATAAACATGAATTACGGTATGTAGGTTTATGAATAATTACCCAGCTCTACAGTAAGGGTGTATTGCATTTTTTTTATTTAAAAAAAAATAATCTTTTAAAATTTTTCTACCACAAAGAAATACATTAAAAAAAGGCGTTTTTATTTATAAAAATCAATAAAAAATGAATTTTATAAAATCTATAAGCACTTTTTTACGTTCTTTCATTTTTATTTATTTATTTATTTAATTTTTTTTTTTTTTTTTTTGGAAAAAGCTATATGGAAAAATCAGGGAAAAAATTATATATATATATATATATATATATTTTACAATGTAATATTTAAAAAAAAAAGTACTAAATATTAACATCAAATCAGCTGCTTCCTGTCAGTGTGTTGTTACTTTTGAAAAATTAAAAACATTATGAAATTGATGTCACAATAACTCGTAACAGAATTTATCACAGTATTGAAATTATAACATCATATCGCCCGTTCACTTATCCTAACACTTTGTTGTGCCATTACAGGAACTTATTCAACGTCAGGGTGGCGTGAAGGCGCACGTCATGACGCAGACTTACCGTTACCACCCCAAAGTTGATCATTTTCCTATAACGGCATGCCTCGGAGTGTGTTTTTCCTCTTATATCAATTCCACAGCAATTTCCTAACAGCTTCATTTATAAAAGAACGTCATACTTTTTAGCTTTTTATAGCTACATGTCATGTGGAATGTCCACAAAGCTCGTTAGTCCTTGTTCTCACTTCTGTTGCTCCGTCACAGTCAGATCTACAGGGCTATGTTAGTACTGCGTTAAAAAAAAAAAAGTTCTCTCGCCTGTTCTCAAAAATGATGCATTATAGCGATTTAGTGTTTTATTATATGCGAACATTTTCTCAGGAATGGAAATGATTTTGAAATTTGTGTATGTGGTGATCACAAATACACTACAGATGCAGTGAACAGGGAAGTGTTTCTTTTAGTGCGAGTGTAGACGAGAGAGAGCTTAATCATTTACTGCTTTCCCCTTCACCAGATTCCTCAACACACAGAGTGTGTGTGTGTGTGTGTGTGTGTGTGTGTGTGTGTGTGTGTGTGTGTGTGTGTGTGTGTGTGTGTGTGTGTGAGGGCGAGAGAGAGACACAATCATATAGAGCAGATCTTCATCATTAACTGAAGAATAAAACACTCGAGGATGTGCAGTTAGAGGAAGATAATCGAAGACACGGTGCCGTCATGCAGCCCAACACGAAGCCCCTCCTTCTTTTCATCCTTTTCCAGTTCAGTAGAATTTTGTAGAACGATTGCAAAACATGTTAGCTCCTGTTATCAGTTATGCCATAGCCTAGCCATATAAACAATCATTCCCTTACCTGCATCTCTCTTTTTTTTTTTTTTTTTCCCCCTCTCATACTGTTAACAAAATAACCCTCAGCTTGTCATGTTACCGAGAAACCGGAAAGCAGAAATTCCCTTTCACATTGAGGAAGACTTGGGTACAGCTTTACAGAGACTGTTACAAAGCGCTGACACTGGAGACTCCTTCCAAAGGTTTAACAGACATCTACCCTGATAGCAATACTATAAATCTGTGTATGATGAGGCTGATCATGGTTAATGTAAAAGAGGAACCTGATCAATGCAGTTGGCTGATTCGTCATGATGCGTAGTTTAATATTAATGAAATAATCAAGACTTGTTATTTTATCCAGAGTACAGAAGCGTCCTATAAACTGTTTTTGTGTGTTCTCTTCCCTATCGCTAATCTTGGTGGAGGTTTTTTCCTCACTTTCATCTGGATTGTGGGAACGTTGTGTACGACAGGAAGGGGCAGAGGAGCCATCTGCTTCCTGAGATTCGAGCTGGGATGTGGGACAGAGGCATGCTGCGAAAATGAACATCCGCCCTCTCTGTCTCTGTGTGTGTGTGTGTGTGTGTGTGTGTGTGTGTGTGTGTGTGTGTGTGTGTGTGTGTGTGTGTGTG
>JAQQZR010000511.1:0-14247 GCA_030068235.1 Notoglanidium macrostoma | reverse complement strand
TCAGTTCGACTCTCTCTCTCTCTCTGTGTGTGTGTGTGTGTGTGTGTGTGTGTGTGTGTGTGTATGTATATATACATAATTCTTTCCCACTTGTTACTTGCTACTGATAAGTACAGCAGAGTTGTAAGCTATACTTTACTCCTTTCTCAGACAGAGACAGCCTTGTTCCTTGCTCCCTCTGAGTGTGTCTGTATTTTTCAGATGGAAATAATGGCAAACTCTTGTCTTTCAATCTCCATGATGCACATTAGCAGCAGTGTTGGGAGTGATGAGTCACCTGCTCCTCTACTGACTGGATCAATTCCCCAGTATTATTCAAGCTGGATCGGTTTCCCCAAAATTAAATGCTTACACTGGTCCAATTCCCTGCGAATACACAGAGGGTCACAGTTATGCACTCAGACTGGGGGAAATCCCATTTAACATTAATGAAATGCCCCAGTAATTCTCAGACCAGGTCCCATTCTGGAAAAATCCAAAACTCAGACTGGACCAATAATACTTAAACCAGGCATTTTCCTGAAAAAATGAAAACTCAGACTGCCCCAAAATTACTCAAGTTCTCAGAATTCCAAAAGTTCTCAACGTCTCAGAATACTCAAGTAATACTCAAACCATGTCCTATCCTGGAAAATCAAATACTCAGACTAGATCAGTAATACTCAAACCAGGTCCTTTCTCAGAATACCAGTTACTCAGACTGCCCCAATAATATTCAAACCAGGTCCTTTCCTAGAAAATTAAATACACAGACTGTACTGATCATACTCAGACCAGATTCTTTCCTGGAATATCAAATACTCAAACTGCCCCAATAATACTCAAACCAGGTAATTTATTGTTTTGTAAAATATTCAGACTACCCCAATAATACTCAAACCAGGTAATTTATTGTTTTGTAAAATATTCAGACTACCCCAATAATACTCAAACCAGGCCCCTTTCCTGAGAATTCAAATACTCAGACTGCCCCCAAAATACTCAAAACAGGTCATTTCTCACTAAATGAAACACTCAGACTGCCCCAATTATACTCAAACAGATCTTTCCTGCAAAATGAAATATTCAGACTGCTCCAATAATGCTCAGATCAGTAATACTCATAAAAGTAACTTTCCAAATAACTAAATACTCAGACTGGGCCAGTTCCTCAATAATAATATTCAGACTAGATCAAATCCAGAGTGGTTATACACACAGGCTGGCCCAAGTCCACAATAATACTCAGAGCAGGTCCATTCCCCAACAAACAACACCCAACCTTAGGCAGGTTTCAAATAATAATCAGACTGGGCCATTTACACCAAATTAAGATTTAAACTGGGACCAACGTCTAGACAAGATCAATTGCTGAATAATAAATAGACTTGGACAGTTCACCAAATGTTAAATGCTAATACTTGGCCAATTTTCAAAAACTAATGAGACTGTATTATTTTTCTTAAAATTCTCAACATGGGTACAGGATCCCGGAGGTTCAAGGGGTTAGTGCCTCCATTTGAAGATATATCAAATTTAGATCAACAAGAGGTAGAAAAGCACTGAACTGTGCTGGTTTAGTGATTATATCTCATCTCTCCTGACCTCACTACAGAATGATGTTATTTTTTTGCATATTCCATAAGGTGATACCAGAAGTTTACTCTTCGTATAACAAAATGTTCCCCCACTGAACAATGTATTGACAATAGTCTTGTTTTCATATCAAGTAAGCTTGATTAACATTCATAAAGCATCAGGCTTTATGTCATTAAAACGGGGCTTCACCCTTGTTTTGATGTGTGATAGACATGAATATTGAGAACGAGCATGAGCATGTTGTTGTGTTCTAATGGAGTGTTTGGCCACTTGTCGTTTGTAATGTTCATTTTAATGATTTAATGCCGCGCTGCTCCTGACATGGCAGATGGTGAAGGTTTTGCCACACATTAGTATTTTAATTTGTACTAAGAAATGATTTTATATATGAACAGGGTGTAATCTTTAGAGGAATTTAGCCTGTTAGTCATTTGTTTGATTTAAGTTGGCTAGCAGCAGTACATGTCAGAAATTAAGCCATGACAGGTTTCACCCTGCACAACCGTGCGTAGGATGAAATAGAAGGAAGCGGGATTGCTGTTCATTTGCTGCCTGAGGGCTTTGACATTGAGCAAAACAGACGGTAAATACATGGGAAACAAAAAAGTATTGTGAAAATGAAAAGGTAAATGGATTTCCCCACATATTTAGAATCAATCAATCTAATCTCTGACTTGAGAAAAAAACATGGAGTTTATGTCCAGTGAAAGGCTGTAAGGGCAGAAGTTTGACACAAAAATGAATTCATCACATCAGAATGCTAAAATGAGAGGAACCGTATTGCACTGACATTGTTTTTGTTTTTATGACAAAATTACTGAAATGCATTGTTCCTTGCAAGGAGTTCAAGAAACAAAGAAGGATCATCATTCAGCGAATTAAACTCATTCATCCATTTCTCCTCATGCCTCAGAGAATGCACTACTGATTTTGTTCTCTCCTTCCTCTGCAGATATACTCCATCTATTGAAGACAGACGTGATGCTAGTCTGAGAGTGACATCATGTACGTATGCAGTGTAATTAAGTCGAATTGCTCATCAGATTCCAGTGTGTCTATTGTAAAAAGCATTATTAACAGGTTGTGGCCTGTCCACACAAACATAAAAGTTAAAGTTCTCCTCCAGCCTTCATGTCTCTAACCCCAAATCCAAGTATGAGGGAACAGAACAATAAAAGACTAGTCAACATTTATCAATTAGCCTTATTTTATATTAAAATAATTCTTCTTGATGCAAAAAATACTTCTTGTAAGAGCCACTAACTAGCCTGTAAAGAAAAGGAAAGAATGGAAGAGTGTAGTAATTTTTTTTATGACAACATGATTTTTAACCACTATAGAGTCAGTTCACTTTTATCATGAGAAAATGCTTTTGGCCTGGATGGTGACATGAAAAAAACCACCTCAGTCTACTTTGGCTCTTCGTCACTGATTCAGTGACATTTCCTGCAAGTAATTAAACTGTGTCAATTAGCGAAGGAGAAAGAGGGAAAATGAAAATGGCACATATGCACAGGCGCAGAATCCTAAACAAAGGGACTACATGACAGGGTACAAGAACTATAACTAATGCTTCTATTTTAGTCATTTTTTAATGAAGTGTCTTGCATAAGTGTTCACCCCCCTTGACCTTTTCAAAGTTTGAAGTGTTACAACCTTAAACTGAAACGGACAGATGTTTGAATGAAACAGCTGTTTATGGGTTGCATAAGTATTCACCCACCTAATTTAATATTCGGCAGAACCACCTTTACACATGCAAGTCTCAATATGTCGATCAGCTTTGCACATCTGGATCCTGAAATTTTTCATCGTTCTTCTTGGCACAATTGCGCAAACCTGTATTTAAACACAAATTCTCAATCGGATTGAGGTCTGGGCTTTTCCTTGTTCATGCTAATGCATTCAGAGTCTTGTTTTTGAATGACTCCAGTATAGCTTTGGAAGAATCCTGTTGTGCTGTTGGAAGGTGAACCTTTGAAATCTTGCAGACTAGAACAGGTTTTCTTCTAGGATTGTTCAGTATTTGGTAGCCAGTCTCCTCTAGGAGATAGATAGAGTCACAGAGTGCCGTATTCTTGCTGTTTTTAATGTTGGTTTAAAGTTTTCATAGCCAAACCCTGATTGATCCTTTTTCCAGAACTTTTTCCCAGATTTGTTTTGATATCTCCTTGGTCTTGATGGTCTCCTTGGTCATGAAAGTTGTTTCTTTATGGGGATGTTTACTTATGCAATGCCTCACAGAAGCAAAGTCACTAATAATTCCCCAGTCAGAAAAAGCACTGGAACCTCACCCCACACGCTCCAGGATCAGTTCGGACTTTACTATTCCTAGACTATAATAAACATAGAATGTAATAAACATACTAGTCATGTGCCAATACTACATTTTCATATCATGATAGTTGCCTAAGTTAGACTTAGACCATAGGCTTTGAATCATGCTTGTAGAAGCACTACATATTTACCAGTAATTGCCTCATTTGGACAGTTTCTCCCAAAACAACCTTGGCAGGCATCTCAATATGCTAATTCTCACTTTCTGTACATGTAATATTTGATGCTATTTGCAGCTTAGATAAAACACTTTTAGGGTTAACTCTTGTACTGAATGGTAAGCTAGATGTCAAGTAACATTATCTGGATAATTATGGGATTGACCTTCATGCAACCCTCACAGTCTGGACAGCATATATAGCAGGGGTTTAGCGCACAACCTCCCTCACATATAAAAGAGAGCATTGCCTTGCAACAAACACACACCAGTAGCCACTAATGAAAACAAGTCAATATGGCCATTAGGTAGACCCAGATCTCATTGTTAAACCAGTGAACAGCAACCAAGGAAACCTGTATTTATTGTACATAAAATTTGTAAAATAGCTGACGCAGTGCTAACATTGGTGCTGATCACCTGTTCATAATGATCAATATTTGTTTTGCAAAGAAAGCAGATTCTCAACTAAATCTAGCTGGACAACCTACAGTCGTAAAAAATATCTTAATTGGATCAATTTTGGCTTTCTAAGATTTTAACCCAGACAAAATATAATTATTATATAAAAAAAACATGTTTGTATTTCCTATAAATTATTCAGCCTTTTCAGCACGTTTAAAGCTTCTGTGCCTGAATAGCACATGGGGCAGTGATGATATTTTATGATGAGTGACAATAATAACAATATACCTGTAGTATGTGTTAAGAATCACAACGCAGCATATAACTGATTGTCACAAATTTCAGAAATTTTTCAGCTTTATTGAATTTTTATCCTCCCTAATAAGCAGGTCGTGTTAGTTTGTAATTTCTGTCTATAGCATTAGTAGTACATCTGGGGTTTCACTGATAGGGTGCTATAACATTACAGTTCATTTAATTTGCTAAATGTTTATAAATTAATCATATTTGAGCAAACTTGATCTAATTAAGAATTCAAACTGAGAAAAGTTGACATGGTTGGATTTTATCTGTTTCTATGCAAATTAATTTGTGAGGAAAGGTATAAAGCCCTGTCAAATGAAGTCAAGTCCAGACAAAGTCTAATATCATTGACACAACATGTCAGGATTCCAATGCTTGTGGTGATGATCAGGTAAATTACTAACACGTAACATGATAAGACACAAAATTTACAAAACAAACACACCTGCACACACACTCACCAGTTTATAGTTCTATGTAAAGTTGTGGTACATGGGAGGTTCCTGTTATCACTTGCATTATAACAGCTATAAACAGTCATTTCCCACCTGGTCTGTGTTTTTTTGTTTTTTTCTGTCGAAGTTAATAACACACAAAAAAAAACAGAAGAAGTCGTGGAAGTCGGGCATTTTAGCCGACTTTGGAGCTCATTGTCTTTCAGTTTTCCCTAGGTCAGAGACTTTATTTATTTAATCAAATTTTGGGAAGAATTTATACATTTATTTATTTATTTTTAAGATACAGTGAACCTATAGTACTTTTTTTTTTTATATTACATCCTTTGTTCATCCAATTTTTGATTTTTTTGATTTTTATACAGACAAAAACTCACATTGTTTTGCATTGTTCATGATTCAGAAATAAGAAAGGAGTCTTTTGAGTCACCACGTATCTGCATTCAAATTTTGCTCAAAATATTTAGAGAATCGAATTAAATCAAATCATGAAGCCAGTATCATGAATCGAATCGAATCGTGACCAGAGTTTATCTTTACACCCCTGTTTATATATCATATTTGTTAAATAGCAATTTTTTTTCATTCATTTATTATTCATCAGAGCTTTCAAGTCACTGTGAGTGAACCAGTTGTTACCATAGAAACAATAACATAGAACAAGCGCATTACTATAAATGACACCTTCTGACCAATCAGATTCAAGATTTCAACAGTGCTGTGATATGAAGTACAATAAGAATATACAAAATACAGTATAAGTAAGTCAAAACGTGTAAAAGTATTGTAATGTTCTAAAATAGATCGCAAAGAGACAACAGATATATAGTGGACATTGTAAAATTCACAACCCAAGCCTTAATCTTTGTAATGTTTCATACAAATTGATTCAAAAGAAATGATTACAAATGTACAAGTGTAAGACATTTGTTTTTATTAAAAAGTACGCTTTTTATGTGTGAAATGAGGAGTCATTGCCTGGAGATGAAAGTAGTGTAGTAGTAAATAGCTTTCAGAGGTGTATTAATGCAGCATCATGCCATTATGTTTCATCAGTGCATCTGGAAGATTGCAGGTTAACTTTGCAGTAGGCATTGGCTTATACGCTTGAACACTGCTTAGGCTGTAGCAGTAAGGATTAATGGGCCGTTTGAACTCTGCAGCCTTGTTATTGACTAAAGCAGTGACAGAACCCAGTCATAATGGGCATACCCCACTCCCCATCATGAAAGAGGTTGACTCATAGTCGTCCTCTAGTCGTTTAACAGATGCTTCCTCCTTTCCAGGTTTTTCTGCATGAGGCTATTTGTCATCTTGAATGTCTTCACTGCTTTGTATGGTGAGTGTTTGGCCTGTGTCCAAGTTTTATTCACATAGCCCAAACATTTAGTCACCAACTTTCTGTTTATTCTACCATAAACTTACCTTCCCGTTAAAGACATTTCAAATAATGTGGTAAGTTTGATTGAACTTTTATTTAACATCTATTCAAATTATTTATTCATTTAACACTGGTTTGTATAGATTTGTAAGATTTAGCACAACATTTTAACATCATGTCAGCTACTTACGTACAATCAGTTTGTAACTGTTATTCATAAATAATTTTAAAGAAATGCTATTTATCACAATATTGAAATTGATTAGGCCTAGGGTTACATGTCATTATGCTTTCTCTTCTCTTCTGTGTTGTGATGATGTAAGCATCAAAAAACAGCAGTCCATTTCCTGCTATATGGACTGATGTTGAATAGAACATGTGAAAGAGAGAAAGGGAGTGCCTGGAGGAAACCCACACAGGCATGAGGAGAGCATGCAAGCACAGCACAGAAAGGCCCTAGGAAAGGCAAACATGATATTGTGTTTGTATTTTTAAGACATTAAAATAAAATAAAAAAAACACAGCCTACAGTGGGCACAGGCTCACCAAAATTGAAAAGCTGATGATTTGAAAACATCAGGCAAAGTTCTTCAACTGTTCAGTTTCAGTGAGCCTCTGCCCACTGTAGCCTAGGCATCAGCATTTAGCATTTTGCTCACCATGGTTCTACAGAGTGGTTATGTGAGTTTCTTTAGCCTTCATGTCAGCTCGAACTAGTCTGGCTTATCTCCTGGATGAGGCGTTACTGCCTGCAGAACTGCCACTCTATGGATGTTTTTTGTTTTTTGCACCATTCTGTGTGAGCTCTAGCGACTGTAAAAATCCCAGGACATCAGCTATTTTTGAAATACTCAAACTAGCTTGTCTAGCACCAACATCCATGCCACGGTCAAATTAAAGGCCAATTAAAAATTGAAGGCTGTTGGATGTTTCACTGCTCATCAGTTCAGCAGCCTCACAGCAGTGGAGTTAATGAACCCTCTAAGCCAAGTCCAGTCTTCTTAACTTTTAGTACATAGATTTACTACTATGGCACATACACCACATCTGTCTGAACTGGTATTATATGTTAAACGTAGCTGCAGTTTCAGAGACATTGTCAGTAAATGTGGAAAACATAAAATGACCTCTTTATTGGTTTTCTCACTATTCTGTGTAAGCTCTAGAGACTGTTGTGTGTAAAAATCCCAGGACATCAGCTGTTTTTGAAATACTAGCTTGTCTGGCACCAACATCAATGCCACGGTCAAAGTCACTGATTTCACATTTTTTCCGCATTCTGATGTTGGACCATTTTGTACATTATCTGTGCCCCATGACTGTCTGGCTGGTAATTGTTCAATGCAATAAATGTGTCCCTTTCAGCTGCAGCTGCTGTGAGCCCCTTAAATAGCTGGCCTGGTGTGTATCAGGATCTGCAATGGAGAGCTCAGTTGTGCTGTTCACTGACTTCCAATGGAAAGGCCAGTGAGGCCAGCGCTAGCGCCAGCGTTCACAATCAGAGCTTCATTCACGTCAGCAGCCTGCAACAGTATCAGTGCTTCATCCAGAACTCCACAAATACCACTGAAGATTCCAGGGTATCTCAAGTTGTCTCTGGTAATCTTCACTTACTGCATGCTTATCTATAAAGTTTTTTTTTTTTTAGGCCAATTAAAAATTGAAGGCTGTTGGATGTTTCACTGCTCATCCGTTCAGCAGCCTCACAGCAGTGGAGTTAATGAACCCTCTAAGCCAAGTCAAGTCTTCTTAACTTTTAGTACATGGATGTACTACTACAGAACAAAGAACACATCTGTCTGAACTGGTATTATATGTTAAACGTTGCTGCAGTTTCCGAGACGTTGTCAGTAAATGTGGAAATTATAAAATGACCTAGGTAGCATGCAATTTTTAGTCAATTATAAATTATTTTTAAACATGGCGGTCATAAGCTGTTAGTAAAAGGTCTTGAAGATCTTATTGCTTGGATGATGCTTCTCTCAGCAACATGTCTGGGGATGCCAAGTCAGATTAGACAAAAGCTGCAAATTAGGTTAATCATCTAATCAATAGTCATGATAATCAATTCTCATTACTTCTCCATTCAGTTCTTGACTTCAGGACAACTGCAAAAAAATATTATATGAGTGAGTAGATTTATGGATTGTCGAGCTAAAAGACAGAACTCTGTATCTACAATGGGGCAATAAAAAAAAGTTTTAATGACTATTATCTTGATTCACATTTAGCCTGTATGTGTACGTGGTAATGAAGCTTTGCTTTGACTTGCTTAATTAAAAGGTCTTGCTGAATGTGTGACTAATTGACTTGAGCTCTCTTACTAAGTAGTAATAGTATTAAAGAGATGAACATGTAAACTAAATCTCCTTCCAGACAACATCTGTTTGGATATCCATTGCTGGCTCGAAGACAAGCAAGCAAATGTAACATGTTATCTAAAACTCCAAAGAGCAACAGCTGCAGACCCCAGTCAGCTGATTATTAGCCTGCGGCAAGCAGCGTGAGTCTTCTGTTTGTCTACGTTTCTCTGACTGTTTAACCTGTAGGCTGGTATAGTAATGTATTTGTGTTTGGAAGATATAGCTCAGAGGTGGAACATGTTGATGAACCTACTTCATAAGCGCACACAGTGGGGTGACACACAATGCTCTTAGCTTGGGTTTTTTTATTTAAAATGTAGACACTTTTATTTCTCTGTGATAAAAACATAGGTCAATATTTCTCACATCTACATGGCAGTTTAGTGAAATTGGGGCATAAAACATGCATCAAATGTAGGCTTTTGTAGGAAAGTAATCTCCTGTGATATACAGTACTTGTGAAGAATGAGAATTTTATAAATGTCAGTCAATAAAAAGCCGGTTATTAAATTTCACACATCGTGGTGATACTGCTTTTCTGCTATTCTGTTCTAGACTGGAGTCAGATACACTGTCAGATGAAACGAGCATCACTACTCAAGTGCAGTGCCCTGGTGAAGATGAGATCACATGCTTCTTTGCCCTTCATGCGAACAACGTCTCTGTCTCATTGTCCGTTAGTGGATTTCTCAGTGGTCGTCCTTTGCTGACACCTGAGATGCTCATCAGCACTGATCTGCTGCGTAAGTTTCACATAAATGTTTTCCCATGTAATCCCTAATAATTGACTGTATTCAATTTTGCCCTAGGTTCTGTGCTAATCATTTCACAACACATCATATGAAACCAAATGAAAGTAATAAACAGCACAGTGACAACACAGCTGTCACAAATTTCCCTTTTGTTTTTGTTCTAGTCCTGTCTCCACCCCTGTTCTGTCATTTGTTACCTGACTGTGGGCACCTGTTTTTTGTTATCCCTTGAATTATTTGTCTTTGTATACCCTTCTTTCTTTTCTCATTGTGCATATTTCTTTAAAATCTTTAAAACTGATTATTGTTTTCTTGTTTCCTGTTTCGACATTCTGGGTTTTTAACTTTTGTCTGTTTTGACCTTGTTTATAAAAAAAATCCTACTCTATTGCTGCCTTTCTGTGGAGTGAGCCATGATGTGAACTATGACTTTTTTTAAGGATGTGCCTACTAAAACATGCCGAGAACCTACACTTGCATCCTGCCTCATTCGCACAGCATGTTATAGATGTCTTGCTAGTTGCAGAGGTACACTGGGCATGAGTGTATGGGAGTGAAGCTCCTCCCAGCAGGCAGCAGAATTATAGAACTATAGTACTATAATTTGCTGGAAATACAAGCTTTGCTAACAGACAACAATTAGACACCTACATGCTAATTAATCTAAAGCCCCTGAGTATTCCCGTTCTAACATTCCTGACTTTCTGGGGATATATGTAGGATATGTAAATATGATTCCTGCTAATTCTGTTTATGCTTTATAAGAATTAAAGAGATGGAAGTTTCTATTCTAAGCTTTTATGTTTTTAACTCAGTCCTCTGTTTTAGAGTGAAGTCATCCTACTAAACCTAACCAAACTGGAATACTCAAATAATTGTGTCATCAGTGTAAAATTGAAAGACAAGTGTAATGTGTGATGTGATGCATGATAATATTGTATAAAGTAATAGCAGGGTATTCTCAGACAGACTAACCAAGGAGTCACATTGAACAGGTGAACACAATCTGGTAACAAAACGTCTGACAGGACTGGATTGGATACACATGGTGTTTGTCACCATGGGAGCCACAACGTGAAGGTGGAAACCATGTTCTGTAGAGGCTGGATATAAAGCAGGAACTATTGTGGGCTTTAAACAGAACCTAAAGGGACACCGTACCTCACTTTTTATGATCTGAAGTATCTCTATTAATGCTAACAACCTGGTCTGTTGGTACAATCTAAACCAGGCAAGGACTTTTCTAAACTGTTTTATTAAAATATATTTCTTGTTTACTAATTTATATTACACACAATATTAAATAGGCTGTGACCTGCACCTGGATCAGAGAATAGTGCTCATGTTTGTAGCAACAGAAAAAAAAAAGTCTCGTATTTTTATTTTTCACAAAGCTTTTTCAGTAAGAACCGGATTCCTGCCCGTGTCTGTTCTGAAGCTATGCGGGTACAACAATGACTGAGCTTCCTGTTTGTGACATTTTCAACATGCTTAGTTGGTATCAGCGGCTTTTTATATCATTAAGTGATTTCGGGTTGTAATATGACACTAATTTGACCACTATGTGACTTCACTCCACGTTCTTATTCAATAAATAAATGCTGATGCACCACAGCATCTTTAGAAAAGCTGCACTAAGGCATTTTGAGATAACAACAGGAAATATTGACGTTTATCTGGAAATCCGAATAATTAAATTGTTGAGAGAAAATGCTACGGCTTTGGCTTTGAGGAAACTACTTCTCAGACATTACGAGCTTATTGTGCTTACAGATTTGAGGTGCTTGAGGTTATTTAGGGATGCTTGTGAAGCCATGATAACCAGGTAGATTTCTACTGATAGGAAAAGCATTTGTATGCAGGGGGTGTGCTCCAATCAACCCTCTTTACAGCGCAGCCTGATGGCAAATGTACAGGGAGTCATTTTCCATTTTACTGCGGTGTAGATTAACAAAGGGTGACTGATAAGGCGAAATGGATGAGAGCCGATTTACGGTTAAACCACACGTGATGCTCTGAAGCCTGTAAAAACCCAGCGGTGTGAAGAATTAAACCAATCGGAGATGGCCAGCATAAAAGCAGCTGTGCACCCACTTTTAGCTTAGTAGATGCCAAAATATTGAGTGCATTTGAACTTGTGCTTTATATTAGTTCTTGACTTTCTTTACTATGAGTCCCTTTCTGCTTTAATTTCTTTTTAAGTATCAATGAATGTAGGTACATTTGTTCACTAAGTGAATCACTTTGAGTAACAGTAGCAATAATAACAATAACCAGCTCAGCTGTTTTGGTTATTAGTGCCATTGATATTGTGGGATCCAACTAGGAAGTGGGACCATAAACTTGGCATAAATGCAGGACATAGGATAAAGAACTTATATGAGAATATGGAAATTGCATCCAGAAGCTAAAACAATAACATACACTCATTCAAGAGGAAATTTCCTCTGAACAGAATTTTGAGACAAAAATATATCTTATCACGTAATAATGGATTATAGTAATAATAATTAGTAATTCATCTGAAATACAGAGTTGACCTTGATAAAGTAGAGTATGTGTGTGTTTATGTTTGGTGTGTTTCTTAAGTTGTAAGATATACTATAGGTATCAATTTACCACCTGCTTAATTCGGCACAAAAAAGAACAAAGATGTACTCTGCTTCCTGATAATATTTCCTGAATGCCCTCTCTTCACAGGGAAGCCAGACGCACCATTTCATCTGCATCATAATATAACTACTGAGGGTGAGGTGATGATCACCTGGAATGACTCACAAAATTATGAACACCCACTTTACTATGAGCTCCGCTACTCACCCAACACTTCTCTCACACACTGGGAGGTGAGTAATAGCAGCAATGATTGCAGTAATATAATTACAGTCATTTAGGACTAGTAGCTGGGTATAAAAAACATAAGCAGATGCATTTGCATGCTTCTGATTTTTCCCTTCTGATACGTTTGCCGAAAATTAGTTCTAAAATTTCACACACTGGTTTTAAATACTGAAACAATTGTTGTGCATTTCATTGTGTTTGTTTGCGTGTGTCTTTATCTGTGTTAGGTGCTTAATGTTCAGCATCCGTGGGTGTCTTTGAGTGAGCTCACTTCAGGAGTCAGATATACAGTTCAGGTGCGCTGCAAGAGCCTCCATCACCTTCACTACCGGAGTGAGTGGAGTGACTGGAGCCAGCCGTTCTACCTAACACTCGATGGTATGTTACACAGATGCTGTCATACACCCTTTCTAACACTCATGATACTCACCTTTTCCTTTTCCTGACTTACAATTTAGTCAAGCCAGTTCCTGCTCAAATATTTTTGCTACGTATAAAATTCATCCTTTTAGACCATGGCTATTCATTTACAGTGTTTGGTAATATTTAATCTATATATATATCATCTATGGATATAATTTATGTTCAAAGTAAGCATTATTCTACCACACTGACTAATTTTGCTGTCATAAGCCAGGTTTCCATTGCCTTGTTGCGCAAAATAGAAGTGATTTTATTAAAATGTCAACAAAACACAATTTCTAATGGTCTGTGTTTCCACTGAGTGATGTTAGGTGATTAAAGCTGAGTTTTCTTCTCTCGCCTAGTCTTTCAGATCATTGAGACCATTGAGACCAAGTCATTACATTGCATACAAGTCATAGCCCAAGTTATAACAATATAATATCCGTTATTAATCCATCCATCCATCCATTATCTATACCGCTTTATCCGTCTGGGTTGCGGGGGAAGCTGGAGCCAATCCCAGCAGTCGTTTCGGGCGAGAGGCGGGGTACACCCTGGGCAGGTCGCCAGTCCACCACAGGGCCCCGTTATTAATAGTAATGTAATGTATATATTTATGATTAGAGCTCGATTAATAATTTATAACCATCAAAAACACAAAACTATGAAGCTAGAATTCAGTGGTTAAATACTACACTTTTTTTTTTTTTTACAGCTTTTCCTTTTTTTTTTTGCAGTTCTCTGTCCTCCATCCTGAACACTGAATCTCTGAATTAAACTATTGAACATTACTTAATTTATTTGGACAAAGATTAGCTCTGTTCCATTTTATTTCTTATCCATTAAGTCCCTAAAGTATTCATTTTTATTGCATTTTTCAGTTTTTTGGCTGTCCTCTGTAAGTGATGGAGAGCTTTTTATGCATGTTTTACTGCCTCAGCCCATTGTATCTGAGCACTGAACACTCCATAGCGTGTTTGTTGCACTGTAGCCCCTATTATATTGACCTACTTCATTATATTGAGTATATACTAAACATGACTACTTATATATATATATATATATATATATACACACATACAGAGTCAGCCAAAGAAATGTGTACACATACACATCTGTACCTTTTGAGCACCTCTTGTAATTGTAGAGGCCAAAGGTAGCTTGTATTAGTCTTGTGATGTCTGAATAAATTTAGTATTCAAATATTTATGCAAAGTTTTCTTTTCCTAAAGTGTGTATACTTTTTTTGGCTGACTCTCTACTTATTTAT